>VXBC01010008.1:950233-961840 GCA_013399945.1 Ploceus nigricollis | reverse complement strand
GGGGGAAGGGGCGCGGAGCGGTGCTGGGGACCGGGGAGGAGGCGGTGGCGGCGGCGGAGGGGGCGGGCGCCCGGACAGTTTCTTTGTCTCCGGCTCTCCCGGTTTTTGCCGTGCCCATGTGGGAAGGGAGCGCGCTGCGCTCCCGCGCAGCTCCGCGGGGCCGGAGGCAGCCCCGGGCGGGACCGCTCCGCCGCCGGGCAGGACGGGGCAGGAGAGGGCACGGGGCCGGGGGGCAGCCACGCCGGGTCGGGCAAGGCTGCGGGAGCAGGTACCTCTCCCTCTAGAGACGCGGTGGTACCGGTCCGAGAAGGGATGCTGGAGCAGGTACCGGTCCCTTTAGGGATGCTGAGATACCTGTCCGGATGGGGCTGCCAGAGCAGGTACCGCCCCGTTACAGACACTGAGGTACCGGTCCGGTGGGGATGCTGGAGCAGGTACCACTCCCTTTACAGACACTGAGGTACCGGTCCGGGCAGAGATGCTGGAGCAGGTACTGCTCCCGTTAGAGACATGGACGTCCTTTTAGAGAGGCTGAGGTACCAGTCCAGGGATGCTCTGTCGGGTACAGGTCTGGGTAAGGATGCTGGAGTGGGTACCAGTCTGATTAGAAGTGTTGGAGCAGATCCTGGTCTGGAGAGAGGGATTTTGGCACAGGCAGTGCTCAGGTGCTGATGGACGGATAGAGCAGGTCCCTAAGTGAGATATTGGTGTGAGTGGTCTGCTGGACAGGGATGCTGGGGCAAGTTGCAGCCCAGGGGACTTAGGTGCCACTGCTGGTCCAGATGGGTGTGGTGGAGAGGGCACCAGCTGATGGGAGTGGTGGATAACGGACCAGTCTGCAGGTGGATAAGGGACCAGTCTGTGGGATAGGAGAGATTGAGCAGGGATCAGTTGGGTGGGGGTGATGGAGCAGAGAGCTTAACCCACTGGTGTGTCCCTGTGGGATGTGTTAGGGGCTTCATGATCACCCCTTACTGATCACTGTCATGGTCGGTGTTTACCTGCGGGTGCCGTGTATGGCAGAGGCTAAAGCAGCCCCTCAGTCTGAGGAGCAATACCTTTCCCACCCTGTAAACCCCATCTCTGAGGTCTGCTTGGAAATGTAGGGGATGAGAGGAACAAATGCAGAGAGGAGGGTTTGCATTAACTTGAGGAACTTGCTACAGCAATGTGGAAAACCAAATAATTTTATTAATGAGGTGTGCACTCGGGGCACCCAAATGACACAAAGGTCTTTTTGTTTGGGACCAACTGGCTTTGTCCACTGTGTTACACCGAAACAAACACATTTATGAGATGACAAATGAAATGCAGTGATGTTTGTTTATTGTTTCATTGTTATGTTATGCTGGGTGCCACGGGCAAGAAGTGCTTAAAGGTCAGTAGCCTTGTCCAGAAACATCTAGCACCAGACTGTGGGTTACCAGGGTGGATGAATTGTTGCTCTGCAATGAGCTGGCACTATCTATATAATAATAAAGGAAATTAAAATCTTCTGATGCATCCTCCCCATTGGACAGGCTGCTCTCATCCCCTTGCTTTATTCCCATCTCCTTTTCCAGCTTCTGTTCTTTCTCCTCTCTCCTCCCCTATCTGCTAGATCTACCCACTAGAACTTGCTGTGCCCTTATTGAAAATCTATTCTGTTTTGTTACTTACTTGTCCTGTTTTTCACCCTGGTTCATTAGGGATTCCCAGTATTGTGTCTTTTTTCTCCTCTCTTTTCTATACATTGTATGGAAATTGGTTGTTTGCTGGCTGCTTATCTCCAAACCCTGGCATCTGAGTTTGTTGCTGTAGTTCCTCCAAGGAAGTTCTGCCAAGCAGTGCGGTGGCAGAGACAGCAACAGGGTCAGATGAGTTCTGTGGGAACAGCGAGCAGCTTGTTCCACACGGCCTCAGAAATGGTAGTGCAGGAGGGAACCGGCAGAGGAGAGGAGCACCCTGCCCCCAGGGGGTGAAGGAGTGTCCTGGGTCCCAAGCCCTCATGATCACCAAACCTTTCATAGATCAGTGCCCACATCAGCTGTGCTTCCCATATGGGGACAAACAGAGCAAAGGTGGGACCCTGCTGTATTAATTATATATTATTTAATCATGAACTCGGGCAAACTGAACCTTTCTCTTGCTTTGTCCTCTCCCACCCGCTTTTCCCCATTGCGTCTCTGGAGTGTTTTGGGTTTGATGAGCTCCTGCATCCCAGACACAGTAAGGGACCAAACACTGCTCACCTTGCACAGAAGCCTGGCACAATCGGCACTCCATCCCTGTGTGCTGCCATGGTGGCAGGAATGGTGAGCACAGTGCTCTGACCTGGCTGAGATGTATTGCTGTGGTGACATGGAAAAGCAGAGTGCCTGTTCTGCAGCAGGTCAGGGGATGAGTGGATGATAGAGGGTTTTCAACTGTGGGAGCCACATAATAGCGTTTTTTTTAACAGGTCCTGTAGGTAAAGGGAACTGTGTGACAGCAAAAGTGCACAGCAGTGTACAGAACAGACCCCTCCAAAGTTTTCCAGGAGCTCTCTGTGTGTCCAGGAGGGAACAGCTCCTCTCTGTGTGAGGTTTGGGAGATGCTGTACATTTGTGCAGCTTTCCCCCACATCAGGAATATTTGGCTGTTGTATTGTGTGGCTCAGCATCCTCCTTCACACCCCCCCAGAGTACCCTCACTCTGGTCAGTGCAGCAGGGAAGGAAGGAGCTGCCCAGCTGTCCCCTGGCAGGCTGGTGGCACTGAGGGGGGCTGGGAAACACAGGCAGGTGCAACTCTTTTCTTCTTTTTCCTTGGCATCGAAACACTCTCTAATTATTGTGAGGAGCAAACAGCTTGCCCACTTTTACACGTACCCTGCCCCCTGCCTGTGATTTGGATTGTCTTTGGAAGAACGTTCCTCGTACGGGTGGGAGCGGGGGGGAACAGATTTCTCTCACCTACAAACACTGAGAAATTTCAGAAGGAAAATGCAAAACGTTCATTAGGTAAAAAGTAAGAGAGAATATAATACTACTGGCAAAAGGACAAAAAACCCAAACCCATGCTGTTTATCTGGACAGTAAGTTCCCTGCCTCGCAGGTGAAGGGGGGTAGGAGGCAAGGGCAGCTGGAGCTGCTCTGCCTGCCAGAGGCTTCTGAGAAAGATGTTTGTGCCTTAAGCAGTCCCATCTCACTCCTCTAGACATCCTTATACCACCTCCCACAGCCAGGAGATGCTGAAACAAAGAGGTGTTGGGGCAAGGATGAAAATTCAGCAGTTTCTCGCTCCTGATGCTGCGTCGCTCTTGCTTAGCCCGTTCCTCCCACCCTGCAGCCACCCCTGTGCGCGGGTTTTCCCCCTGCTAAATCCTTGTCACTGTCTGGACGTGTCACCTTCGGCTGTGTGGCTTGGGTCGCGGAGCTGTGGGATGCTGGCGGGATGCCGGCAGGATGCTGGCGGGATGCCGGAGGGATGCCGGCGGGCAGGGACACGCTCGCCCCGCTGGCCGGCGTGTGCTGCTCCGTGAGGTATTGCTGTGGTGAGCGGTCTTGGCACTTTGTTTCCGAACAGCCAGCTGGTTCCGGGCTGCTGAACTTTTCCTGCAGCCCGGTGGCGCCTGTGTTTCCATGCAGCGCTCCCGCTCTTTGTTTCGCTGGCAGGAAACAAAAGACGCGCTCCCGTCTGTCTTGGGGAGCGCTGATGGCATCGCAGCCATTTCTTCATCCGCGCCGGGATAGGGCAGCGCGACACACCTGTCCCCGCAGAGGACAACAAAGGACTTGGCAGCCAGTGGGGTGACTGTTGCCGGTGATGAGGAGGAAAATGCTGCTCCGGTTTAAGGGGTCTCTCTTTGTTAGTCTGCGCCTGCTGTTGCAGTTCTGCAGGGGTCCGGCTGTGTCCTGATTGTCTGTAGAGGGAGCTGGTGACCCGCTGCCACCAGGTGACTTCTCGATTTAGCGTCTGAGCCATCTTAGGGAGCACTTGACACTTGGTAATGGGTTGGTCTTAATATGAGTCAACCTTTTCCCTGCTAGCCCAGACCACATGCCTTTCCATCCTGATTACGGGAGGAATTATATTCTGCTCGCTCGAAGTGACGAATAGGGTCTCTGATACTGCTGTCCTGCCTGCCTGGGAGCTTGTCAGTAAATTGCCACTTTTTCCTCATGTGCCCTTTTCTAACACCTGCCTTTCAAAGGCTCGGGAAGAGAGATTTTGTGTCCTTTATGGAGGCTGCTGCACTTGCTGTGAGCAGGCTGTAGTCATAACGCTTCGTGTCAGGGTTGGTTCATGGGGTATAATGTCCTGCTTACATCTTCCAGACTGTGATTTACTGCACCCAGCCCAGAGTTAGTCTAAGACTTGCTCTCCACCAGAAGAAAGTTTTGCTGGAGAAAGTGCTGCATTCTAGCAACGAGGGCTTTTGTGCCCTCGCACAGTGGGTGTGCACAAGCCAACAATTATCCAGGTTGGGCTGGAGGAGGAATAGCTCTTGGCAGGAGAGGAGCCCATAGACATCCTGGAAGTATTCAGGTATATGGAGCCAGAGGAGACCTTTGTACTCCTTGGGTATGGCTGGGCTCTAATAAAAGCTCCGTGACATGTCAGGCTGGAAAATAAAAGCAGTGTTGGAGCACTGATTTGAGTAAGACAATACTCAGGGTATTGAAGAATACTCAGGCTTTGATTGCAGCTCTTCTGACAATAACCTGAAGTACAAGCAGCCAGTTTCAGGTTGGCTGCAGAGCTCCCTCTCCTCCCCACGGAACACTCCCTCACCTCCTGCAGCCCTCTGCAGGGGCAGGGCGGGCTGCCACAAAAACACATCCAAACCCCTGTGCTCCTGCCTGAAGCAGGTTTGGGAAATGAATGTCCACATTAAGCTGAGCTCTGAGGGAATGGTGGGAGTAGTGGAGGGCTGGGATCAGCAGGATGGAAAGCACTCATAGACCCCCAAGTGAAACAATACAGAAAAGCCAGTGCTAAGGGATTTCCAGTACTGCTGTTGAAAAGTTACTCCTCAGCCCAGTACTGGTTGTCAGCAGTTTAAAAGACCCCCAAGGAGGAAATTTCTGACCTTGCTGGTGAGGAAAGCTGTGGTAGGAGGATGCAAATCACCAGCCAGCCTTTCTTAGATGCGCTATTGCTGTAGCCAGGCCAGTTCATGCGACCAGGGCAATGAAGACAATAAAGGAGTTCCCAGCAGGGCTTCAGGTTTCTTTTTTTGCCCAGGTGGGCTTTTTGTGTCCCACCTCTAACCCTGCAAGTGCAGAATTCCAGCTGAGAATGCAAAGGAAACCTTTCTGTCCCAGCAGAGAGCACAGAGTTGCGAGTGCTGGCTCATTTAGCGAAGGCTTGTTGAGCAGCTAACGGTGAGTTCAGAGACTCAGTGCCGTGGCTGCTCCTCTGGGACCAGGGCCAGCAGTGACACAGCAGATCCTGCTGCTGCCACCACCCCTCCCAGCCTTCCCCAGGCACGGATGAACTCAAGGGGTCGGTTTTCTCTCACATGGCAGATGGGCTTTTGATCTTCCAGGAAAAGCGTTTACCAGGAGTGCCTTTATCTTTCCTTGGGCTTTCAGGCTGTCCTAATGATAAGACGAGGAAATGGCCTTAACTAGCACCAAAGGAGGTTTAGATTGGATAGTAGGAAAAAGTTCTTCACTGAGAGGTCTAACAAGCAATTGGCACAGGCTGCCCAGGGAAGTGGTGGAGTCCTGGTCCCTGGAGGTATTTATAAGATGTGTAGATGTGGCTCTTATTAGGTTTCATGCTGGACTTGGTAGTCTTGGGATGACTGTTGGACTCAATGATCTTAAAAGATATTTTTAATCTATACGATTTTGTGATTTTACTGGTATTTTGCTTTTTCATCCTTGAGAATAGCACTACTTAAATGCATCAGGCACAGTTCAGTAAAAACCAGTTGTTCCAAAACCAAACCAGAATTGGACTTCTTCTAATTGCCTCCCACATTTGTTTCTCCTGGGCCTGGGTCATCCTCAGCAGCAACAAATAAGCCCAAAGTACGACATTAGACAATAATTATTTTTCAGTTTCTCTGGCTTCCCTCCCCAGCTGCCTCAGGAAACAAGCAAGTTCCCTGGCAAAGTAAATTCACTAGAGGTGCAGAGTTTCAGGTGTCCTTCAACAAACACCACTGCAGAGCAGACAGGTGTCAGCTTCTCAGTCCCTTGCAATGCAATAGAAAAAGAAAGAAAAAAGAAAAAGGAAAAAAGGGGAGTATCTTTACAGCTCCTTTTTCTTCATGTTTCCTTGTAAATCCTTGTCTTGGCTGGCAGCAGCCTTGATGGTGAAAGAGGCCTTGGGAGATGCATCTTCATCAACAGCAGCAGAATTGGCTCCAGTTGGGAAGTGAAAGGACTGATGCAAGGAAACAAGCACAGCACTGCTGAAACCTGCCAGAGCAGTGGCAGTGGTGTGGGGTGAGAGCTCTTTCCAGACTTAAGTGTGAACACTTCTTGCCATTGCAAATCAGGTCCTTGTTATTGCATGCAGAAATCCCCTGGGAATATCCCAAACAAGCACAAACCCCAGCCCAGGCTCACTGTCTTCATGCTGAGCACACTGTCCCTCCCCGTGCAGTGCTCTCCACAGGCAGGGCTGCTTTGAAAAGCACATTTTGTCACAGTTTTGGAGTGCTCTCTCAAGGCATCCTCAGCCCAACAGCATCGCAGAGGGCTCCAGGTATCACCCATGTGTCTGGCAGCTCTGAATCCAAGGATGGTTCTTACAGCCAGGCTTTGCCAGCACCTTCAGGAATATCAGTCAGCTCTGTGGCTACAGCAGTGGCCATGTTTCCCCTGCAAAGGTTAAGCATTGTTGTGTGGCATCTCCAGCACCTTTTCAGACACACAGAAGCACACTCAACTGGCAACCAGCTCAGTGGGTAATTAAACTTCTTACTGCTTCCTGAGTTTCCAGTGTAGCTGTGTGAGCAGGGGTGGTAAGAGGAGGTTGAGCTCTGAAACCACCATGGACTTTTCAGTATTTGGCAACTCGACACTGTGATCTGGGATCTTTGTCACTGTGAAGGTCCTGGGATGGCTCCGTTGCTGGTTGTGGGGTGTAGCTCTCACCCAAGCACTCCCAGCTCTCTTTGTGTAGGCACCAGATGTTATTTTGAGGATGCTCATACAGCAGAACTGCCCCAGGAGGGTGTCTCTGCTCAGGAGAGGTCCTCAGCATCTGCATCAACAGGGAAAGAAGAAACCACATGAGACCTTGAGTATTCCAGTGTGCTGCACAGAGCACTGGGAAAAGAGATGAGAGGGGTGTAGGAGGATGAGCCCAGGGGCCCACAGCCCCATATGATGTTTCGTGTTGTACCATTTCCCAAGGTATGTGGCACCCAAGATGCTGCAGGAGCCACTGGGATTTCTGGCTTCTGGGGCATGGATGCTCAGGGTGACAGGTTCTGCCGCAAGCCTGATGCTCTGCTGTTTGTGCTCCCTGAGAGCTCTGCTCTGGTAGCAGGAAAAATTATCTCAGGACAAATGTATAGTGTAGACATGTTTTGTAAGCAGTGGGGCTTTTGTCTCAGCTACTTTCTAGATCTTCTCTGAAGTTTTGGGTTTTTACCTTCTCCCTTCCAGAAGGGAAAAAAGAGAAAGAAACTAAATTACACAAACTTATACAAAATACACAAACACACACCCTTCCCAGTCCCAAGCCCCTCTGGATCCTTTTTGCCTGCTTCAATGTCTGTTTCTTTGCTGGCTGTTTCATTAACACAGCCAGAGAAAAAGAGCTGATGCCAGGAATAATGTTTTAAAGATGAAGGAGGGAATAAGGTCCTGACAGTACGCAGGATGGGGAGAAGGGAAGTATCTGACATTTGAGCCCTGTGAGTATTTTGTTTTTAGAGCAGTGATAGAACAAGAGCATCTTGAAATGATTGAGTCAGGCCATGCTGATATTGTGGCAAATGCATGTGGATGTGAGAGCTGACACTCCACAGGTGCAAGAGACACTTGTGGCTCAGGAAAAGCTCATACTGGGTTGAGCCCAGAGCTAAAGGCAGGGACAGGGATTTGGTTACCCCAGTGCAGAGTGATCCCCAGCAGTGTTGCCTCGTGTCCATTTGTTGTCAGAGCTGCACTGTTCCTGCTGATTTGTCACTGGTTTTGTCTCATAAGTGTTTCAGACTAATTGGCATGTTCCTTATTAAGCAATAGATGTCTGTTTTGCAAACTCATGTGTCTTCATTCCATCATGTCCTCAGCAGTCACTTGCAGTGATTACACACCGTGGCTCGCAGCCAGACAGAGATGTCAGGGTCAAAGCCTGCTCACATTTACTCCAGAGCTGATGTGGAGCCACTGTCACACCTGGCAGGCAGGGATGCTGAGCACCCCCAACCTTCCCATCCTCCTGTAGTGGTTGTGATGTTGTGGAGGTGGGATTGGGGTGTGGGAAGAGGGGGCCAAATTAACAAGGCTGCTTTGCATGGGACTGACAGATCTGCATTTCCCATGGCGAGTGCCATGAGCAACAGTGAGGCCATTGCCTCGTGCCTCACTGGTGCTTGCTGGGAGATGCTGTTCTGCCAGCCTGGCTGCTCCTCATGCACCAGACCTGCACTGGGACCCCAGCTGGACCAGGTGATGTTTCTGAAAGCCACAGTTCGGGCACACTTTCCCAAATGTGATTGTATGACTTGCTAGAATTAAGCTTGGAACACTAAAAGTAGCACCTGATATTTAGGAAGTTTTTGGCACTTGGGCTGCCAAGCTGTGACAATATAATCAAGTGAGATTTTTTAAACACATCAAAGTGTGATTTCAAATATCTCATCAAGATGTATTGCAGGATCTTCTGTCCTAGCAGACAACTGCTGTAGAAATGTCTTCCCAATTAATCCCTTGTTTGCCTGGGGAGCGTGGGTACGCAGCTACCACCCAGCAACCACCACTTCTCTTCATCACAGTCTCCTCCACATCCCAGCATGAGAGAGCCTCCAAAACAACTGGTGAAATGTCACAGGAATGGCCTGCAAGGGTCTGATGTGCCAGCTTCCCCCAGTATTCAATGAGATGGGTTGCAGGAAGGCGAGATGATGCTGGAGCCTGGAAGAGCAGCATTCCTGGAGGGGAACAGTGCCAGGAAAGTGCACAATGGACTGTTTGAGTGCAGGACCTCAAGGTTCAGAAATGCATCTCTGATCCCATCGCTTCTCATCTAGCTTTGGCTTTTGTTTCTGATTTGCAGGTTGATTTACACGTGGGGCTGAGCAGCCCTTCCTTTTCAGATTTGTCTCTCCTGAGACAGCAGAGCATTTGATGGATATGGGTGGATTTTGACCTAAAAAACTCCACAGTAACCACTTGACTGTCTAGTCAGAAGCCCACAAGGGGGCTTATCAGTGAATGTGTCCTTTTTCCATATTTTCAGACACACTCTGATGGGCTGATGGAAAACCAGGACACAATCTCCAAGGAATCCAGGTCGGATTCTGGGCTCAGTTTCTTCTCACTTTTGGCTACTGGGACGCCTTTGCTTGTCCACCCTGCAGGGTAGGGCTGGACAGGTTAGCATTTGGAAGCCAATTACTTCTCTTTCACAGACAACTTGGAAATGTGACAATTTTTCCCCAAAAGCCCTGGAGTGCATTTGCTGTCCTGCTGCTCTCAACACAAACTCTGAATTTCAGGGAAGGGGAAAGAAGGGTTGAAGCCTGTGTCCTGATCCACATTTCACAGCACTGTGAGCATCAGCAGGAGCAAATCTCTAAAGTTTGGGAGGAGGAGGGCAAGCTGTATCTATATCCTTCATTTCCAGTGGCTGGGCAGTGTATCCTTTCCCCAGAACTGTTAGTTATGGTGACTGGGTCTGGCCACAACACAGGAACCTGCACAGGGGCTGTGAACATCCCACTCCACTTCCCCTCCACACTTGGCTGCCTCAGGGAAAGCCCCTGGGTTGGGAGGACAGTGATTGTGGGTGGGTGGTCTCTAGCCAGGCCTGGCATCATGCTTGTGTGCTCTTCAGATAGAAAATAGCAGTTCTGGTCTTGAGGAAAACATCAGAGCAGTCCTTAAAAAGCAAAGTAAGTACAGGTGGTGATTTATTATTTTTTTTAAATAGATACAGACTGCCTTAATGGGCACAGTCTGCAGCCATCTCAGGAGGCTGTTGGCTGCCTCTGCTTTTTGGGCCAGTGAAACCTTTGCAGATCAATTCCCGTGGTCCTCTGGGCCCTCTCACCCAGCAAGAGCCATACCCAGCAAGTAAAGAGCAGCATTTTCAAGAGGACAGGTCTGCTGGAAGCTCACAGTGCCTGCTCCTGGCTTGTGGAACTCATTTTTTGGTGTTAAGGGCCAAGCCACTTCACCCCCAGTGTCCCAGCTGTAAAACAAGGATCATAAAATGCACCTAACATAAAAGCAGGTTGTGAAAACCTAATTAGTAGGTGTTAGTCTTTTGAACCCCTCAGGTAAAAATTGTGGCACTCTGAACTCTCTTCCTGGGGAATTCAGGTGGATAAATTCAGCTTAATAATCCCCCAAGGGACTATCTATTACCTAACTTTTATTTGGAGGAGGGAGAAGAGGAGGACTTGGGTTGCCCAAGGTCAGGAAGAGGCAGAGGTTTTGTTCCACCAGGAATGAGCTTCACAAATGTGGTTAAATGCAGGAGGGTTGGAACAAGATGATCTTTAAGGTCCTTTCCAACCCAAATCATTCCATGAGCTATGAAATAGATGGTTGGGTGTGGCTGAAATTTCCAGTTAGTTCCTGTTTCTCGTGCCCTCTTCCCACGTGTATCACCTGCCACAAATGCTCAGGGGAAGCAGGACTTGGGGGTGGGCATTGTGAAATACCCATGGAAAACACATTTTCTAGTTTGTGAGCCTGGGAACGTGGACATGTGGAGTCTGCTCACAGAGATCTGCTCTCCCAAGGAGGCTCTGTGACCTACTTGTTCAGTCAAAGCAGCTTTGATTTCACGTGTCCAAGCGGCTCCAAGCAAGACTGAACTTACCTAGCAACAATTAAGAGAAGCATTTAAGAAGCTGGAAACGATGAAAAGGGAAATAAAAACCCTAAACAGACCCATTCACAGGGGGTGAATAGAAGAGTCTTTGCATACCTGATTTGTCACAAGTTATTCATCCAAGAAAATTTGGACCTGAACCATATGATAATTTTTCTTTTACATCCTCTGATATATGAATCAGTGTCACTTTACATCTGAGCAGAATGTTTTGACCTATATAATATCTTAGATAGTGGCAATGCAGCTTGAAAAATCTCAGAGAAAATGAGAAAAGATGGCATAAGTCAGTAAGATGGCATTAGCACATATAAATGCAACTTATCACTGGAAAACATCCCAACAGAAGCCCAAAGAAAAATGTTTTGTAAATAATAGGATTAGGAAGCAGGTTGGTACTTTGTGGAGCTGGCTATACAATGAAACTGATAACAACTAGATTAATAAGGCAATTCAGTCCAAACACAGTGTAGCACTAGAAAGCTTTTCAAAATCAATGCTATCTGTGCTATTTTAATCTTTGCCTTTTGAAGCAAAGAGATTTGAAACGCCAGGTCAGGAAGGTGTAATAAAATGGACTGGGGTTTTTTGGGGTTTTTTGTTGTAGTTTTTTTTTT
>VXBC01010008.1:931961-950161 GCA_013399945.1 Ploceus nigricollis | reverse complement strand
TTCCCAGGTGGGGGAAGTGAAGGCATCCACTGGCTTGCCTCTGTTGGTAATGATGTATGGCAGACCTTGGAGAATGCTGTGCTTGGCTCAGTTTCTGGTGTTTTGAGCAGCTGGTTTGTCTGGCTGGGACCTGCTGAGCTGAGCAGGGTGGCTGGACAGGGCCACACACCCCACAGCATCCTACAGCACACACTGCCTTCCACTGTACAAAGGGAGATTGCAGGGAAAAGGTCCTGCAGTTGTAGTGTGGCACACAAAGCACCAAAGGACTGACAGTTTTGAGCATTTTAAGAATCCATAAACCAGCTCAGACCTTCAGCCAAGTATCATGTCTCAGCTTTGGGCAGTCTCCCTGTCTTGGAGAGAGAAACCAAGCCTGGCACAGGGAGCAGTGTCTTTGCCAGCATCTCAGGTGTCCACGAGAGCATTGTGTCTGCTGCTGGCCAGCAGAGCAGTGATCCCAGTGCCATGGGAAGATGGTTAGCAGAGCCTTGCTCTCCTCCACCAGTAAGCCCCCTTCCTGTTCATTTATGACAGCAGAACCCTTTGTGCCTCTGTCTGCATTGCAATATTTTTGCTTTTCACAGTGCCTGAGGAGGAAAGAGTAACCCCTGACACTTGTCCTTGAGGGGTTCTCAGCTGGCAGCCAGTCCCCTTCCCCACTAGGCTGCACACAGGCAGAGGTGCTCTCAACTTGTCTTCCTCACACCCAGCAGCTCCAGCCCCAACACCTGCCTTAATTCCAGGAGGAAGCACACAGACCTGTCACTGGGGGCATGTAAAGCCAGACTGGATAAATGCATTTGAATAATATGTTCTGATGCTCTGAATCCTTCCTGCTGTAGCCACAAAACATGGATGAGGTAGGAACTAACACCTAGGGAACAGTCTTCTCTACTTCCTAATTTCCCTTTTTTTCCTTTCACATGTGAACCAGCATGTATTCAGGGAAAAAAGCATTTCTTTCTCTAAGCTTTGTCTGTCCTACAGCGAGTGTGAAGGAGTGTGAATCCCATTTGGAAGGCTCCTTCAGAGGAGACGTCTCTGAGCAGGTGCGTGGTTTGCACACTAATCCAGTCTGCTCCCACACCCTGCCGTGAACCCCATTAATGTGGAGGCTTGTTAAATGCCAGTAGGCTCCAGGAATGAGCCAGCCCTGCTGTTCCCCTTGATGCACCAAAAAATGAAACAGCTCGCAGGCTCTCAGGTCTGTCAAAGGACAGAGGAGAGAGCAGGAGCAGGAATCGCTCTGACTTGGCCGTGGATGGTCTCTGGCAGGAGGGAGGAAAGGGAAAACCATCGTGGCATTTCCAAGGGTTTGATGTTACGTGGTGCTGAGGGCTGTGCTCAGCTTAATGAGGGGATTTATGTGGCATCCTGCAAGTCTGAAAATCCTTTCTAATGGCACCGAGCATACTCACACACGCTTTTTCTCTTTCATTTTTGTCTAATGCATTTGGGGTTTTTTTCAGAACTGGTAGAAATACATTCTCCTGAGATACATTTTCATTAAGGTATATATTTCTGGGTAGCAATATTTCTGCTGGGAGAGAATTTGGTTCTCTTTATGAGTGTGCTCATTGGGATATCTGTGCAACGGGAGCAATAAAACAGAGCCATGAGTACATGGAGGTTAAAATGTGTCTGAATGGGAGCCCAGCTCCCTTGAGCATCACCAGGTGGGTGGCTTGTTCTTTGTGACCCCTCTGAAAACAGCAAGCTAAAGCAAGAAGGAGCTCTGCAGCCAGCTAGATGCAGACCAATACTTGTATGTGTTTAAGTGAGGATTCACAGCTTGTGTGAATGGTGTGGTTCTCTGAAGGGGCTGGATCCAACCTCTCCTTCAGTATAGCATCATAGAGGTGCTGGAAACTTTGGCTGTTCATTCCCACAGGTCTTGGTCAGACTGGTCTGACATCTGTCCTTTTGTGGTGGTGTCAGGCCATGGGAGTGACACTGCTGTCACTTCAGGTCTCAGCTCCAGCCTGTGAATGACTGTGGTGAGTTGGCCTTGCAGCTTCAGCCAAGTTACACCAAAGGTGGGGAGAAGGAGCTTGAAGGCACTGACAGGATTGGAATGGGCTGGAGTGGAGCTCTGGGTCTGGCCTGGGTCCCTGGGAGCTGGGAGAAAGTACACTCAGAGTGTGAGGTCTGCACAAGTCAAGGAGGCTGGTCATTCAATCTGCATAAAATAGAGACATTGGATGTTCTCAGCTAAAAGCCCAGATGAAGACAGTGGTGGGAATCCTGTCCAGATCATTCAGTCCCTACCTGAAAAGGACAGGGCAAGTCCATTGGCAGCCTGGAGATGGAGGAGAGCTTCTGTGTGCACTGCTAACACCTGGCTCATAAAGAGAAGTAGAGATGTATTTAATGCAGCTGTAGGCAGTTGCTGTGGCAGCAGGACCAGATGTCTGTGATGGCTGGTTAGATCACACAGGTATTATTAATTGGGGTGGCTCGGGGCGTTCTTTGCCAGAATGGTTTCATGGTCACAGCAGGGCAGCAGTGATGAGGGATGAAAAGTCCTTCAGAGGCATCAGGACATCTCCCTTCTGGATGGGGTGGGACATGGGTGGTGTGGCAGTGTCTCCACTCAGAGCCCTTCAGAGCAGGATCTCTTGACTGTTGAACAATGCTTGGCAGAAAGGAGCTGGAATTATAAATAATGCATTTCCTTTGTCTTGCAGGAGTTCTGGAGGCAGAGGTACAATCAGATCAGCTGTGAACAGCTTACATAGCAAATCTAATAGGTTTGTAAATTAGATTTTGTGTTCATTTGTTTTTGCTGTAAGGCAGCTATTAATCTGCTTCTCCTCTTCGCTGGATAGTGCTGTTCTTATTTAGCAAATGTATCTGTTCCTTTTCACTTCTGCTTTGCATTTTCCTAATCATTCCCCCCCTCCTTCTTCCAGCTCAGTGCAATAATCATCTGCAAATAACCAAGGATCTGGAAGTTGTGGTGATTGAGAGAATGAGAAAGAGTTTACTTATTGTGAAAATAAGTCAGTGATAGAGTTGCTATTTTCCGTAGTTTTAAGTGCTAATAGAGGAGATCACTGTGTTTGGGATCAGAACTCCAGTTGTGTTGCAGTGCACTCCTGTAACATCCCTCCATGGCAGAGTCATTCCCTGGCATCCCAGCCCCATTCAGTGTCTCTCTGTGTCATTTTTACAATGATTCCCTGTCAGCCCTGCCATGCCAAGTGGCACATTTGAAGAGCTTAGTGACAGCATGCAAGGAAGAGTGATATCATTCTGTGATGATGTCACCACTCGTGACCAAAACACAGAAAGTTGACAAAACCAAAAAAAAACGTAGTTATTCCCAGGATTGCTTTACCTTACTTCAGTCATGATTTTTGACACCTTCTAGGTAAGGTTTCCAAGACATGAGTGATGCAGCAAAATGCAAGAAGCAAACAAATCCAACAGACTGGCAGCCTCTGGAGAGGTACTGTACACACACACATCAGGACACTGGCAGCCAGCATTTATAAACACATTTCCTTGCCTTTTTCAAACATTATACAGTGTGAGCCACAATGTGTCCGGGGGAGCTCTTTCCCTGGGCTGGAGATATGTTCCCAGGAGCTGGATGTTTGTCCATGAGCCTGGGCCACCACCTCTGCCCCATCTCTCACTCTGCTCACTCCTTAGGGTTTATGTGCTTTATATAAATGCATTTATTTACAAAGCACTTCCCAGCTGGAAGAAGCCCTTTGCAGTGGAGAGGGAGATTCCCTTTAGCTGATAGCAAGTGCTTTGGCTGTGTATTTTTCAGAGTGCTCTGAAGTGTGAAGGCTTTTTTTGGGTCTGCAGATACACACGCAGCTTCTTGATGAGATGCTTGGCTTTTCTTTTTGGAAGGCAGCTGGCTGGAACCAAATATTTGGAAGCTCCTTCAATTCATGCAGTTTGATTTTAATGTTACAGAGGTGCTGGGGCTGATTTGCTTCTTTGAGCAGAGATTAAGCACTGGGGTCTCCCAGTGATCTCCAGCATCTGGCTGCTGCTCATTTCTTGGTCTGGAACAGGTGATATAGGTGCTGAAATCCTTGTGCTCAGTTCTAAGCAGGGAAAAAGTTTCCAATGAGCCAGCCTGGCCCTCTTTAGTACAGGATGCTCACAGCCCAGTCACACAAGCACTACCCAGCAGCTCAGCTGAATTAATTTCTCCGTCGGGTGAAGAGACAGTTGCTCCACTCTGGCGAAGATTTTAATTTTCTCCAGGAGCTGAGCTGGCTCTGCTTAGGGATGTTCGTGTGTGACCGTGAGGCAACAGGGCAGCCACCTTGGCTAGGAAGTTTCTTAGTGAATTTTGGGGGCTTTGGGGTGTCTTTTCTGCAAGTGCCCATCTGCCAGCCTGTCACTGTGTGTTCTTCTGTGCATGCCTCCCTGCAGCTCAGTGTGTGATGGTGTGTTTTCTGTGGAGCTGTGCCTGGCTGTCAGTCTGTGTTCGTGGAAGCGAGTGGGTATTTAAGGATCTCTGTCTGTCTGCTTGAGTGTAGCACAGTACGAACAGGCTTTCACTTCTTGTTTAGCTAATAACTACAATTTTGCTTTTCTGATGAAGTTTGAATTCCAGCAGCCAGAGCTGAAGATGGTGATTAGAAGTGCCATTGGGATGCTAACGGATTCTGTCTCCCTCTCCCCAACTTTCTTTTCTCTAGAGCTGAAGTAGTAATAAATGAGTCCTCATCTCCAGCTGTTGTTGACAGAAGTAATGAAAGCATTAAGCACAACATTAAACCAGCCTCATCCAAATGGAGACACAACCAGACACTCTCTTTGAAGATCAGGTACTGGTAATTACCTGTAGGACAAGAGACAGATTTGGTCCTCTCCAGTGCAAGCTGGCAAATTGTGTATCATCTAAAGAAGTCAAGGAAGAAATAAAAAGACTTACCTCCTGCTGAGGTAGATTTCATATCTGTAAACGATTGCTTGGAAATGAATTCCCAGCTAAGCCAGCTGGCCTGGCAACAACAAAACAAGGAGCACTTGAGCCCCTGTTTTTCAGGCTAAGTGGAATTTGTGTGTGCAGGTGATGGGTCACAGAGGGAAGGAGACCTTCTTGCCTGGGTAAAGTCGGGGAATGGTGGGCTGACTGTGGTAGCCTGCCCTGGGCAGGGATGAGTGGAGAGGGAGCAGGCATTGAGATGGAGATATCCTTTTGTAGGCTGTGCCTGGAGAGCATAGTGAGATGGACTGGCCAGAGAGTGAGGGCAGCCAGGAGGCAAGAGCTCATCTTACATCTGACCCAGGCTATCTCTGTACCTCGCCTGATAAGGCTGTTTTCTTCCCTGTGCTCAGAAAACAGATCTTGAAGTTCCTGGATGCAGAGAAGGACATTTCGGTGCTGAAGGGGACGCTGAAGCCGGGGGACATCATCCACTACGTCTTTGACAGGGACAGCACCATGAACGTCTCGCAGAACCTGTACGAGCTGCTGCCCCGCACCTCTCCCCTCAAGGGCAAGCAGTTCCCCAGCTGTGCCATCGTGGGCAACTCGGGGGTGCTGCTCAGCAGCGGCTGCGGCCCCGAGATCGACGCTCACAGCTTCGTCATAAGGTAGGGAGGGGCTGCCCCTGCAGCACAGGGGGGCTCAGGGCCTTGGCAGCAGTGCAAGGCTGGAATCCAGCTCAGCTGGGGCCTCACAGCCCCACGTGCACTCACAGAGTTCTGCTGGAAACCCTTCCATGCATCTCCAAGTGCTCCCCACGTGTTCTCGTAAGTGCACCTTGTCTCTTTTCATGGTGCACCATTTACCTCCCCAGCCTCC
This sequence comes from Ploceus nigricollis, assembly GCA_013399945.1. NCBI lineage: Eukaryota > Metazoa > Chordata > Aves > Passeriformes > Ploceidae > Ploceus > Ploceus nigricollis. The sequence goes on along the minus strand of VXBC01010008.1, from coordinate 944,376 downwards.
TCTTCTCTCAGGTTTGTTCTCTTGAAAACAAACCCCATCCTGGGCTCTCACCAACCTGATTCTTCCTCAAATCACTTCTGCCCTCGAGTACAAGGGTGCACCACACGATGCCCTGGCACCACACTTGTGCATGCCCAGGTCTGACACTCCCCTGTGTCCCCTCTGTCCCCAGTGCCATTGTCCTTGCAGCTGCACTGCCCCAGGGACCTGCAGCAGCACGTCCTGAGCCCTACTGGGACACACCAAATTCCCTTCTGGAGGTGTCTGAAGTGGAGAGGAGGAGCTCCTGCCCTCCCAGCCCGATGCCCCTGTTAGTTGAGAGGCTGTGGAATCCACAGATGATTTATGTACATGCAGACATTTGTTTTCTGGTGAGTCTATTACAAGGACAGCCCAATCCATCAGCAGCTCACAGAGGCGGTGCTGGTGTGACGTGGGAATGAGTATAATGTCACCTCTGTCCCCCACTCAAACCCTGCTGCTCCAGCTGCCTGGCTGCTGGCAGCTTCAGCCTGCCCACAGGGGATAGAGCATTATCCTTAGCTGGAACACAAGTGAGCAGAGGGAAAACCTGCTTACTGTGGTTCTGGCAAAGTTTAGTGAGGGGCATTCATGTCAGGCAGCAAAATTGCTGGAGAAAAGCTTTTCTGGATGTGAGGATGGGGATTTTGAGCAACTTCTCCCCAGCCATGAGCTCGTGCAGGTCTGGCACAGACACACTTCCCACTGCAGGTTGTCTGAGCCACTGCTGGAACCTGCATCTTCCTGAGGAAGGTTTGCTCCATCCAGGCAGCCTTTTCAGCAGGGTTGGCAGTGACCAGTGATTGGGTCTGTGTCCAGGATACAGGTCCAATGTTTATTTTTACTGAATTCACTCCTCTGATGAGTCAGTTAAAGGGCCCCCATGCCAGTAGCTGGATTTTCTTTCCACCATTCCCTTATTTTCCCCATGTGTAAGTAGGGAAAACAGTAATAATGGCTGATTATTGAGGCAGATGCTTAGGATGCAATTCCTGCTCGTTAAATCCTGTAACTTCACTGTCAAACACCACAGCAGAGCACTCAGTGTGCAAACACATGGGCAGCCTCTGGTTTTTAGGATGTTGAGGAAGCATTTCTCTGCATCCCCCCATCAGCTGGTTCCCAGTGCCATTTGCCCTGTGCCATGGGCATGGCACAGACACAGCTGACCCCCCTCAGGGAGCTGTAGGAAGCCACTCTATAACAAGGGTGATTTGTTGGTAGTTTGTCCCACAGGCCCTCAGCCCTCATGCTGCTGTGACACAGGAGCTGAAGATACATGGCCTGTGCCCACATGTACAGTCTGAAAGGAGGCACCAATGAACACGACAGAAAAAGGTGGTTTTTGAGGGTCACAGCCTCCAGACAGCCAGACCCTGTGGAAACCATGTCCTGGCATCCCCCTCCTGCTGGTGTCAGTATTGCCACTGATGCCACCAGGTCTGCTGTTTTCTCGTCAGGGGGAGAAAAGGCCTTTGGGATAATGTAACTCCAGCAGAGCTGGAATTAAGAGTGCTTTCCTTTAGTGGAAAAGGCTTTGTCTAAAACCTGCTATGGGAGCAGAGACTGGAGCTTTGTTGCTGATGTTATTTTTTAGGGGCACCAGAAGAGCCACTGCTCCCTGCAAAGCACCCATGAGACACCACAGTTGTGGCTGACATTAGCCTTGTCCCAGGGGGACATGTGTGCACGTGCCATCATGCTGAGGGATGGTGGCCTGAGATGAAGATGGCTCATCATCACTAATTTATTGCAGAGGGTCATTCTCCCTCCTCTTCCTCCCAAAAGCGCAGGCGAATGGGCACAATGTCACCAGCACTGCTTTTGGCATCACACCCCCCTTGTGCCTGTCACTGTCCTCTCAGTCCATTGAGCAGGGCTGTTGGGTGTTCCCCTCTGCAGGTGCAACCTGGCCCCTGTGCAGGAGTACTCTCAGGACGTGGGCATGAAGACAGACCTGGTGACGATGAACCCCTCGGTGATCCAGCGCGCCTTCGAGGACCTGGTGAACGAGACCTGGAGGGAGAAGCTGCTGCAGCGCCTGCACAGCCTCAACGGCAGCATCCTCTGGATCCCAGCCTTCATGGCCAAGGGGGGCAAGGAGCGAGTGGAGTGGGTGAACGAGCTCATCCTGAAGCACCACATCAACGTCAGGACTGCCTACCCCTCGCTGCGCCTGCTGCACGCTGTCCGAGGGTGAGCGCCTCTCTGCTCTGCTCCCAGCCAGCACCTCCTGGGCTGGAGAGGGATCTGTGGGTTTGTGCTGGAGGAGAACAGCACACGTTGTTTCCTTCCTCAGACCATGAGGATGGGGTGGTGGATGTCCCTAGGTAAGAACTGGAGACCACTTTGTGAGCAGGGGCTCCCCACTGTGCTCGTTGAGTGTGAGGGCTTTTAGCAACATCCAAACCTCCAGTGCTTTCCTGGGGCATCACCATAACTCCCAAGCCTGTGGTTAGGGCTTTCCTTGGAGAAACGGGTGTGCACTGAGCTAGCAATGAGTTTTGTCACCTTGTGCTTCAGGGCACAGGTCTGACACAGCTCCTGTGTGAGCCTGGGTGGGAGGGGAGTGACCTGGTCTGGTTGTTGACGCAGGCTCCCAGCTGGGTAATAATTAGCATTGACTCCATGGTTCAGAAAGCTGATCAATTACTTTATTATATCTTCTTATAGTATATTATATTATATTTCCATTATGTTACGGTATATTACAATAGCAAGAGCTCTCACTCACAACCCCCCAGAGATCTGGTGACTCCCTCCTCTGAGCTGGCACAGCTGTGTCTCTCACTGGTCACTAAATCCAAACAAGCAATCACCTTGGGTACAGTCTTCAGAATACATTCCAGATGGGCAAACACATGAACAGAAAGAGAGATAGCAATTGTTTTAATTCTTTTTCTCTAAACTTCCCAGGCTCTGGCCTAGGAGAATTCTCTCTGTTCCCTCTTTGACTGAACTGAGAGCCTCCACGTCTGGTCCTGCTGATCACATAAACAGGGCCAGATGGTGGTGACTGGGTTTACCCTGAGGGAAGGAAAGGGTCTTTCTGTTCTCTGCCTGCATCTTCAGGTGTACAGGAGACACAGGTGTGGTGGGGATGAGAAAAGAAAGAAGATAAAAGAGAGCCCCAGGGGTGAGATTTTCATGTAAATAACTTGGGAATGGGGTAGGCTCTTGCTTTTGTGCTTTATTTCTCTAGGAAGACCATGATTCCTTAGGCATTTAGGGAGTTCAGGCAGACAGTGACTTTTGCTGGAGATGACTTATGGCAGTAGTTGTCCTCTGATCCTGACTAGACCCTGTTAATCTCACAGGATGGCAATTTCCTTGTGTAGCTGGTGCTCCCCCTTCTAAGCCTCAGCATTAATGTTCCTTGATTTCTTTGAGCACTTTTCCTGCACACCTCCGAGTCTGAGCTCTGCAGGTCACTTGGTCCCTGCTGGGTGTTACCTGTCCCAGCTCAGGTTGTGTGTCAGTGCTGGGGGTGGGTAGGGGACAGGTTTTGGGGTCATTTCTGCCAGGAGCAAGCCCAAGGAGGGGCTCTAGGGCAGCCTGGTGGGGCTAGGAGGAGTGGAATGGTGCCATGGTGCCTCACAGGCAGCAATAATGAGCAAGCACCACATCTGCCCCAAGTGCCTGTGTTGGAGGCTTCCCTGGGCCAGAGAGGGATCTCACAGAAAACACTGGCTTTGAGGTGAAGAAAGGGAAGGAAATGATACCACAACTCACAGAAGGGGAAGATAGGAAGGAAAAAAATCCCACAACCCAAATTCAGAGCTATTTCTAGCTATAATTGACTTACTTTCATCTGTCAAAATAGAATTAAGCTCCTGTAATAAGCCCTCTAAATCAACAGGCTGCTAATCCTGTGCTGGCAACCATTCCTAGTGCCAGAAACTTCCCATAGGAAGCTTTGCAGAGGAGTTGGCAAGGGTTAGGCATCCTCTCCTCTGGGAGAGGAGGATGCCTCCACAAGCTCAGCTGCTGGGCTTATCTTCCAGCTCACAGCATCTCCCTGGCTTTTCTGTGTCACAGCCCTGCGGGCCAGCTGGGCTGGCTGGCACACTGGCTGTCCCTGTGCAGCTCCAGCAGAGCAGTGCTGGAGCCACCACCTGTGGCTGGCAGGACCTGCCTGGCTGGAGGAGGTGCAGGGATTTTGGGAGAAGCCCAGGGGCTCAGTGGTGCCCAGAGCAATGCACCAATGGCTTGGAGCAGTGTTCTCCTTCTGCACATGTTTTAGTGTAACCATGGACTTCACTCGTGCAAGGAACGTGGGTTTGGGCTTCTCCAAACCTCCTGGGGCTCAGAGGGATGCAGCCAGGCAGAGCAGCAGGCACCTGAAGGGAGCTGGGGGTGTTGGGGATGGCACCAGCATGGGGCTGGACAGTGGCTGATGCTGATGGCAAACCACAAGGTCCTGGTTGGAAACACAGCCAAGGCCTCCAGCCTGTCCCTTGGGCTGGTCACCGTGCTGGGGGCAGTGCCAGGTGGCTCCTGGCAGCACAGAGGCAGCACTAATTCAATTATAACCACAGAGGCCAGTGCTCATCCTCATCAGGGATTGCCCTCTAAGCCAAGGGAGCTGCTGCCTGACCTGCCCTCCTGCTCTCACACTTATCAGCAGGAAAACAAGGATGCCTACTGATTAGCAATTAATCTAATGAAAAGTGCAGCCCCCTCAGAAAGCCAGAACTGATGGGAGCACTTCAACACTGACCCATTGTGTTGTGGCCTGGCCCAGGAGCTCACAGAGGGGTCACCCAGGGCTGGGGTGTTCTAGGGGAAGACTGGAGTCAGTGTTAACCCTTTCCTTGGTGCAGCCTCCTTAGGTTTGGACGTGGGTGGATTTGAGAGTGATTCAGGCAGAATTGAATGAACTGGGCACAGCTGAGGGTGGTGGCTGGTGCTCTTGGTGCTGTGTAGGAAGTTCCTTAGGTTGTCTTGACCATCTGCTCAGGGTAATTGATATGATGTGGTTTGGGGTGAAGGAGTCCTTCCTCAGGTCCAACTGACCAGAATCACTAGGAGTTTACTTATTCATCTTCTGTGTCACTGTCCAGTTCCTGTGATCATCCCATATTTTTGCTTATGGAGGGTATGGTCTCCAACAACATCCCCTGTCTCTCCAGCTCTCTCTGTGCTGGTTCATAGCACTATGTTTTTATTTGACAGATCTGAGATTTGTGAAACAAATACATTTTGTGGCAGGTGGTGTGCAGCAGAGAATGAATAATCCACAAAGCCCCACAGCATGTCCTTCTGTGCTGCAGTGGGCTGCTGTGCAGAGAGGTCCCATCTTCTCCCTTTTTGGATAAAACTACCTTTTATCATCCACCCTGAGTTGATTTCGAAGTCACAAAGAAATGAGAAATGGGGGAAGTTTTTCAGCCAAGGCACCCCTTTATATTTTTTTTTTCCCCAAGGAATAGCACTTCCTACAAAGGTTGACGTCTCAGCCAACTTCAATTTGGCCACAAAGGTGTTGCCTTTTCTTTCTCCACTACCAGCAAAATACATTTGTGAGCCCTTGACTTCTCCTTGAACCACAGTATTTATTGTCCTGCTCTGCTTTCCCTCAAACCAAAACTCATTTCAAGTGGCAATTGAGCATTTTTCCTATAATTTTCAGTGCATTTTGGGGCATTTGTAGAGGGTGCATTGCTGAGATAAGTAAAAAGCATTTGGTTTTGTTGTCCTTAACAGCATCATTTGAGACATCACCTTTCAAGCTGTGAGGGTGCTTTAAATGTTTGCTGATAGTCACTTTTCTCACACTCAGCTCTCCCCAGGAGGGGAGAGAGCCTTCAGCATTCCAGTGGAGGAGCTCAGAAGGGAGCCAAGTCACCCCAGGGCTGGAGAGGAGGGCAGTTTGGTGGCAGGGAGCCAGCTCCTGGGCCCAGGGCTGTGTGTTTCAGGGTGTGTGCATGCCTTGCTTCACAGCAGTTCCATTAAATGTCCCCTGAGCAATTCCTCTGGCGAGCCCCACACGCCTCGCCTGGCTGGGGAGCAAGCAAACCTCTTATAAGTTGCCTATTAGTGTCTCCAAAAAGCCTTGTAATCCCTATTGCCAAGCAGCTTTTGTTAGAGAAATAACATGAAATGCAGGCAGAGAGGGAAAATAATTGTGTTGGGAGGTTTGTCTGTCACTCCTTGCAGCGAATTCAGGGACACGTTTCACTTTGTCTAATCTGCTCTAGCATTTCTCACTGTGTCCATCACAAGGGTCTCTTGGCAGTAACCAATTCCAGTCCCATAAGATTTTGTTAAGGGCTTCTTGAGAGAAAAAAAAATTAAAAATCAATAAACCTTCCAGCTCCTTGGCTTGGTCTCCCATTAGGTTTAAATCCAAACAGCTGTGACAGCTGGTGTGTGCTCTTCAGGACAATCACCTTGCCCAGGGTGCCACATGCACTCAGAGCTGCAGCCTGACAGGCCACAAGGTGCATCCATCTTTGCCTTGGGTGTCTGCCTGGGTCCTCACACCCAAACAGGGGCTGAGCCTTCAGCCCAGGTTTCAGGGCACGATGCCTTTCCCATCCATCAGCCGTGGTGGGAACCCTCATGGTGGAAACCCACACCTGGTCCCTGCTCTCCTCGTGTCCCCATTGTGCCACATCCATTCCAGCCCCCTTTGCCTCACTTGCCTCACACAGGACGTGTGTGCAGATGGTTCTCCTGACCTCTTGCTTTGACTGCACTCTCTTGCATCCCTCCACAGCCTCTGCTTTTCTCTAACACATCAAACCTAAGCTCCTGCTTTTCCTTTTCAGAGCCCTCCCAGCTCAGCTTTTCTCACCCTCTGTCTCAGGATTGGTTCTGCTGTGTCCAGCAGTGTCAGGCCAGCATCACCCACTTGTGGGTTTTCTAAAGCAGCTACTTCATGCTTCCTCCCTTATGGAGTTTAATGCTTACAGGAGCTCCTCTGAAATACCTGCCCTGGGGTCTTGTGCCTTAAAGCCCTTCCCCTAAACATGAAACAAGTAGTTTAAGGACTGTGGTCCTGCACTCAGGTGGGGGAAAAGATGTCCAAAGGGTGTAGGGAAAGACAACAGCCATTCCCAAGTGTGTGATTGGAGTGGGATGTGAGAGGGAACTGTGAACACCCATAAAGCCATGTGTGGGTTAGATCAGTGGATATCCTGCAGAAAAAGTCCTTGTGTGAGCTATTATCCTCTCCTCTTCTGCACTTGAGGCACATTTGACCCAAGCTGTGGTGTGTCTGCACTGGGGGCCCAAGAGAGTTAATTTGTTCCTGTTAATCTGGAAGATTCAGTCTTTTCTTTTTCAAAAGAAGTGAAGGAGCATAGAAAGGAAAGGTGAGAGAAATAAGGTTATTCTCAATTATTTTCAGTTTTTGTCTATTTAGAAAAGCTTTAGCTTGAGGGTGTTGAGTACCATATGTGTTTGAAAAGGCATCACAGAGCTCAGGATCTGGAGGAGAAGAGAAATATTTATCTGTGTCTCAGAGTTTATTTTCTTGTGCTAAGTCACCAAAACCAGAACCAGGCTACACAGTCTGGATCCAGTGTAGACAAGGAGGCTGGGTTTGGTGTTTGGGCTTTGCCCAGCCTGTGGATAAAGCCCAGCTGACACCAGATGCAGTTCTTAGAGTCAGTGTTAGCATCTGGATGGGGACATGCCTGTTCCTGCTTGTCCAGCACAGCTCTCATCACTGTTCATGGCTCTTGGCTGTTCTGGTGGAGTGACAGAGGAGACTCAATACCTGGACAGAGAAAGGGCTGGAAGAAGCTGAATGGGGGGATATCAGCTGCTCTCTGGGCTCCAGCACTTCATCTCCATCCACCCAGCACTGGGCTGTGTTCTGTCCCCTGCCAGCACCAGCAGCTCCTGTCCCCACCTGCACCAGCGCCAGTCAGGGCGCTCGCTCTGGTTCTCTGTGTCTGGCTTTTCCTGGGTAGTGCTGGGAGCAGGGTGTGTGTGGCAGACTGATAATTCACTGCTGCCAGTCAAGGACTAGCACCTCCACAACAGCTTGTGTTTATATCACCCTTTTATGAATTAGCTTTTTTAAAAGAGTCTGAAATTGCATTATTTCAGCTATTCTGATTTGTATCATGAAATAATGCAGCTGATACTGCTGAAATTTGATTTCTTCATTGACCTACGTCTTTTATTCATTTCATGAGGGCAATGGATTTTCTGTTAATTTTATCCTGTGGGTTAACCCTTACTTGGAGGGTACAAGTTATTTTAGGTTTTTCTCAGGCATGTCAGGTTGGTAAGCAGAGAGCAGAACCCCACCCTCTCTAGCGGTCCTTGAATGCTGCCTGCAGGGAGGAGTTCTGCACCCAGCATTCCAGCCCAAAGCCAGGCCAGGCTCTTCTCCCCAAATTCAGTGATGCTGAGGGAGGATGAGCACCCTCAGTGTGGTGGGACATGTGCTCCAGGCGTGCAGTGGGGTGGCTGCCACCTTCCCTAGCTCGGGAAGCAGCTGTGGCTTCCTAGGGGCAGCTTCAGAGTGTTGCCTCCTGCAGGATTCCCACTGGGCTCCAAGGTCCCAGTACAGCAGTTTCTCTCCCTGTGGCTGCAGAGCAGCCTCCTCATGAGAGGCACCTGGCAGCAGTTCTGCTTAGGAGACTTCTGATCATCTCCAGATGAGGATTATGAGATGAGGAGCAACCAGAACCATCTCCCAGCTGTAGGATGAGACTCTGAGCTGCTCTTCTTAACTCTCAGCTCAAGAAGGTGTTAGGGCTTGTGTCTAGGCTGCCTCCTGACAAAAGATGGCCTTGAAGATCTGATGGCATTTTCACTATCATGATCTGAAACCAGAGCTGTCCCAGGCAATTTTTCCCCTGACACAATCATGGTTCCTGTTCTGAGCCACATCCTGCTCAGGCTCCTGCCTATCTCAGGAGCTGCAGCCACACCTGGGGGTTTATTTACACACATAGCACCAGCTCCTCACTGGGAGAACAGCTCTTAGAACAGAGGTATTGGGTTTCAGGACTGCTCTTTGCTCTTCTCTTTTAATTGCTGTCTCTCTCCATAAAATGTTGCAGTTAATAGTTATGGTGATTGGTGTAGCCAGTTCGAAAAATAATTACTGCCTGCTTCGAGATTATCTTTCCTCCTAATTAAAATCCTGGACCTTGCATATTAAAGGTGTGCTGTTGACACAGCATCCCATGTGCACCCAGACAACCTCATTTGGATTTACAGAATTAATTAGGTTTTATTTCCATCCCCAGCTGTTCTCTCCTGCACCAGGGTTGTGGCTGCTGTCTCAGCTGGACAGTGGTGGGAGAGATAAGAGGAAGGTCTTGCATAGCTCTGACACTCCCATCACAAACCAGTCATTAAAAAGTATTTCCCAGACCTCACCAGAGGATTTCCCACCTTCACTGTCCAGGAAACAAATTGCAGGAGCTGTGGCATGGCCTGTTTTGTGGATTGGGCATTATGTGTTGTGTTATGTCATCCATGTAGGTGGTTTGGGACAGCCTGGAGTCCCTCACCCCCTCTCAAAGCTGCATTGAGAATTTGTAATGCTGCATGAGTGAGGTTTTTGGAATACCCTGTCTGCAACAGAGGGAAATACAGACAAAAGAGCCAGGTTTTAATTTTCATTATTAAAAAAATGAATTGTCATACCCCAGTATTATCAAGTGAGTGCTCACTAACTGCATTTGGTGAGGGGGATACACTGGGTTGGTTGTGGTAGGGCTGTTTTAGGGTGGTGGCTTGTGCACGCTTGTTGGAATTAGTAAGGTTTTTGTGTGTGCTGGGTTGCAGAGGACAGCATGTGTCTATAGGGTGCTTCAGTGTCTGACCCAGGTCATTTTTCTCATTGTTAATGTGCATGGAATTGGTGGTCACATGAATGGCCTGTGCCTCTGTACAAGAATCACTTCATCTTGCTGTCAGGATCCTTGGATATTCATAGAGTATTAACAGCCCCTCAACACAAAAGTTAGTATTTTGGGAGGGCAAAAGGTCACCAGTATTTTTCTGTATACTCCAGCTGGTAAATTGATAGAAAGGAGAGTTTTGAGGCTAAAGCAGCTGCAGGACAAACCCAGCCAGTTGTCCTCCCTCAAAGCCAGCTGGCTAATATGACTTGACAGTTCTTCCCAGGTGGCTCCCCTGCTGCATGAGGATACCCTAATTCACAGTGTTAAATGGCTGTGATAATCTCCCATTTCCCTCTGCACACAGGGGGTCTAATGTGCTTACCCATAAACTCGTCAAGGAGGCTGCTTTATGGCTACCTGTGGGAGCAGGTTGCCTGGCACTGCAGTGAGCTCTGCTGGGTCCCCACAGCACAGCCCTATGGCTGGCAAGCACAGAAAATGCTGATGATACTGCTTTTCCCCCAGTTTCTTGCTCTTTTTTTGTGCTGGATGCCAGCATGAGCCAGGCAAGGACCTCCTTCCCAAAACATCATACTCATCTTTTGCTAAAGCCCCCTTGAACACCCCTGGATGTGCCACCCTGAAAAACTGTCCCTGTGCCCTTCCTGCACATGCCGAGGCGGTCACTCTGCTTCCAGAATTTGATTCACCAGAAAAGTCAATTTTTTTCTCTTATCTGGCTGAGAACAAGCAAGCACGTTTTGTGCCTTGGCTGCTAAATTTTAATGGCTTTCTTGAAAAGCTAATTTGCAGGATTAAGGCTCAGCTCTCCCAAGGGTTCCTGCTGTCTGAGCACCAGACCCTCAGGAGCCCAGCAGAAAGTGCAAATGAGGAGCAAGGCACTTCCTGGGGCTCCACTGCAACTGCAGGACCCAGCTCAGGATCCCAAACATCTGGTGAGAGCACAGAAGTGCCACGTGCTCTGCTCTGCTTCCTTGTGCCTTTTGTCCAAGGTGCTGCCAGTCACTCACCTGAGCTCAGGCCCTTGGAAATACCTGTTAAAATAATCCAAGGGCTCAGAGAGGCTGTGGCACAGCGGGATGTGCCGCCTGCTCTGGGGCAGAGCTGGCATCAGACATGCTGGGGGAGGAGGCAATGTGCCTGATGGGGATATCTTCTGTCTCCCCAAACCTTTTGCTTTCTGATTTTGCTCGTCTGACAGTGTTTTCCTGCTGAGCGAAGCAGATAAATTGCTTTTGCAATAAATACGGGGCACTGGAAACATCTTCTTACAGGATGTGATGTTGATTCTGCAATAATTTTTATCAGCAGTCCAAAATACCACAGCTGATGCCATTTCTGCTGTTGCATCACTACATCTTGACATGCTTCCCCTGTTCTTTTTGCCATCCCTCATAAAAACTAACGTGCTTCCCAGCAGCGAGCACAGCTGACCTCCATATCTCACATTTTCTATTGCAGTGTGCCATATTGTGTGTCTGATGGACTCATGCTGCCGAGTGTGGTGATGAATCTTGGTCCAGGATCACAGCAGCAGTCGCTGGCTGTAATGGGAACTCAGCAGTGCATTTTAGCTCTTTCAGCCTGGTGACCCTTTGTTCCAAGGCAGATGTTTTTCTAGCCCTGCCGTGTTTGCTGTCAGAGTAAAATCTTCATTCATCAATGAAAGTCATCAGCATGTGTTTGACTGTGTCTGCTTCGAGGGGTTGTTGGAGTCTACTTGACATGTGAATGCTCTGGTCTATGGTATTGATCTCCAGGGTTGATTGGAAGATAATTGTAGGCTGAAGTACCGAAGGCCACTGTTGCAAGCAATTTGTTTTTCATAAAGGATTGTCGAGGCATGAGATGCTTCAGTGCCATGGCAACAAGTGTGATGTAACCAGCAGACAGAGAGCAGGAGGATGCAGTCCCTAGAGAGGCTTTTTCTTGGCATGGAGAACTCTGCTAGTCAGAATCCTCTCACTTTGAATCACCAGTACATCTCAGTCAGAGGCTGGAGAGAGAAAAGGTGCAGGACACGAGCTTGGTGTGCGGGGTGAATAACAGGCTCCACTGTCCCTTTGCAGGTACTGGCTGACCAACAAGGTGCACATCAAGCGACCCACCACCGGCCTCCTCATGTACACCCTGGCCACCCGCTTCTGCAACCAGATCTATCTCTACGGCTTCTGGCCCTTTCCCCTGGACCAGAACCAGAACCCGGTCAAGTACCACTACTACGACAGCCTCAAGTACGGCTACACCTCGCAAGCCAGCCCGCACACCATGCCCTTGGAGTTCAAAGCCTTAAAGACGCTGCACCAGCAAGGAGCCTTGAAGCTGACTGTGGGGGAGTGCGACGGGGCCACGTAGGGTGGTCCCCGGCCACGTTCCTGCACAGCCACGGGAGGAAGGGGAGGGGGCAGAAAGGACGAGTGGTGCCTGGTGGGGTTGGTCGTTAACGCGCGGGACAGCGACACAAATATATCTACGTGGTACCTATATATATTGACCTGAGTATTATAACTGTTCGGTGTTCACCAAGGGAGGGGCAGGAGAGACGCACGAGCGTC
>VXBC01010008.1:871221-927215 GCA_013399945.1 Ploceus nigricollis | reverse complement strand
AAACTTGAAAAACAGACTCAAACTTGAGTCTCCAACTGGCCAAGCCCAGAGTTTGGGGCTGTTTCCCAGCATGGCTTTTTGGGGTAATGCTCAAAAAGGTGCTGCAGGACAAACACAGTGTTCTCCTCACCCTGGGGCATTTTCCAGGTACAACAGCTTGGAGATAAGGGCTGTGTGTTCCCTGCTCCCCACACCACTGTGAGAAGCCCAGCTGTCTTTTCATTTTATCCATGGTTTGCNGTCACTGTGATTCAAATTACCTTTTAATTTCTTTTCAAGCTGCCTGAGGGGTTTCTTTAGTCCTATGAAAAAACTGTTGTTTTTTTTTTGAGACACCAATCTTGCAAACCAGAAAGACACAATATTTTGTATTCAAGGTGTAATGAAAGTTGTTTGCATTTTTACACTGCATTTTGGATACTTCTTGGGAATAACACTGAGCACTTCAGACAGTCTCACTTAAATGATACAAATTATTTCAGTTGATCCCAAAACAAATTCATTTTTTTTGTGCAAAATAGTCTCAAAAAGGTTGCACCATCCACAAATCATGACATAGATATGGGTTTGTTTTTTTTTTTTTTATCCACCACTGCTTTTCAAAATTTAAACAATCCAATTTCATGCTAGAGAGGCTTGAAACTGTGGAGATTAAAGCTTAAAGCTTTGAGAGACCCACAGGGGATGGCAGGAAAGTGATTTGGTTTCCTCCAGAGTGCCCCACAATGTCAGGAGGTAAAACCAGGCACATAACCATGGTCTCCAATGTAATGCTTTGTCAAACCATACATTTTTCAGCTCTTTTAGTCTCTTAGTTGCTTTATTTTTTAGGTTTCTCATGTTTATGAATGGTTTATTAGCATGTATTGTCATCTCTATGTGTTACTCCATCACCCTCAGCACCTCAGCAGAATTTCATTTTGGGGTCCCCCTTTTAGTCACATCAAATGCTTTCTAGCCTTCCTCTTCTTCACTGCTACTTAATCTTATTTTTCTCTGTGAAAACAACTGGGCACCTCTGAGCTGGCAAATCTTGTCTGCAACTCCAGTAGTGCTCATGCCCAAGTTCTACATTGGGTCATCTTCTCACTGTGGGCACCACCAGCAGCAGGGAAGGGACTCCATGTCTTACTTGTGCCCCCCAGATGGTTGCACATCACCCACGTAGGCAAGGAAATTACTGAGAAAGGCTTTGGACAGGGGCATGAGTGATAACCAAATAATCATCATCCACCCAAGAGGATGGACTTGTCTCTCAGTATTAGCAACTTCAAGGCATTCAGCAATAAGCTCCTTTTCCAGCTGGAATAACTCCTGTTTGATGAGCTGCTGTTCATCAAACCTACCCAATGCATGAGCAGAGCTGTCACAGGCCGGTTCCCTTCACAGCCCAGCTGGAGGCAGATGCATTTGGCTGTTTAACATCATCTCCCAGCAAATCTACCCGTGCCCCTACAAGAGCCAGGATCAGCACTCACTGGCCCTTCCTGCTGTGATGCCCTCAAGACCTCGTGCGTGAGCTGAGAACAAATGTGAAGTAACAATGTGGATGGAAGTATCTCCTGCTTGCTTAATGAAGGAATCTTCAGCCATCTCCAACTCCTAAAGAAGGCACAGGCAGGAGGAGGACAGACCCCAGGGATGGTCAGGGAGATGTCATCCTAAGGAGATACTAAACTCTCCAGGCTGAAGGCTGCACAGTGCAGGCACTGAATTTACTGCTCTCATGCTCAAAATAGAAGTGAGCAATATCTGTTGATTGTATCCAGGAGAAAAGCACAGAGTTTGAGCATGGATTAGGAAAAAACACTGTCCTTGAACGCCAGAAAGCAACTGGGACCACTGTCCCCCCTCAAAGTGCCCAGCCAGAACAAACCCATGGCTGTGCTGGAGGAACCCTGCCAGCAATAAAAGTTAAGTCCCCCTGTGCTGAGATGGTGGCAGGCCATCTGACACTAATCCTGTGCCTCCAGCAAACAAAGCCTCCCAGGCATTGTGAAATATCCTCAGCTATTTGCTGGCTTGGTTGCCTGGAGAAGCTGCTGTGGAGGGCTGATGGAGCACTCGGTGTTCTCGCACGACCCAGGCAGCAGAGGTTAAAGCACTTTAGAGCAGCATAATGAGGTTTTTAACCAGTGCTCTGGAAAGCCTCACGCGCCGCTCTCTAGAAAATGTTTCAATTTAGGCTTCGGCAGGAGCCACAGAGCAAGGAAAATGTTGTGCTTGGAGCATCAGTCTTGTAGTGTCTTGCTGCACCGCCTCCAGATGAACTTGCTTAACTCGGCTTGTGCCTGGAAACCACTTTGGGTTGGAGATTGCTAGGAAGAGGAGAAGAGGCATGCTCTATTCCTGGGCTGCATATTAGTGTTCCATATGGGTGCAGAGCCAAAGCATATGGACCTCCATCTGTTAGGCAGGCCTGGTCTGGCCCCATGGATGGTTTATAATGCGCGTAGATTCATCCAGATTTGGGATTCCTCCAAAGCAAGACGAGAGCCAATGACTCAAATATTGTGCAAAGCCATTGAAACTGATGGCACTGAACAACAATCATTTGTCTCCTGTTTGATTTTACTTGCTGTAAAATAATGAATTAGTTACGGGGGTGGGTGAGTATTGTGCTGTGGATGGAAGCTTTGAAGGAAATGTGGCTAAAAGAAAACAAAACAAGAATCATCCTAGTAATTCTGTATCAGCTTCCTCCTGGTATTATTCCCCAGAAAGTAAGCTGTGTCCTTCAACTTCAATAACATGGCATTTATGCTCCATCTGTGATCAGATTTAAAGATGTTTGCAGGCATAATTCAGGCAACTTTCAATGACAAGTTCAAGGAAGCTGGAGAAAGAACTCCTGAAGTTCTTCCATGACTAAAACAACTCTAGGGAAAATGAACTTTGCTCCTACAAGCTTTTTATTAACCACAAACTCCAGTCTTGGATGTTTTCTTTTCTTTTAAAACAAATAATTAGCCCCAAAAGACTCCAAGTCTTAGCATGCTGTGCTGTTTCTTGCACTGAGAGGCCCGCGTGTGGTGGGACTTGTCCTGACCTCGCTGAAATCCAGAGGCACTGCAGCCCAGCAGCACCACAGCTTCATCCGCTTCTTCAGGTCACATTTCTGCTTTGAAAGATGGCCCTCAGAGGCTGAATTTCAGGCACCATGCTGGAAACATTTCTGCTGAATTTTCCTGCAGAACTGTGTGGGACACATGATTAAAGCCATGGGATGACCGCCAAGGAGATGGGCTATTGTGGCAGCCCCTGGGAGAGCTCATAGCAGAAAAAAAACCTCTCTCCACTAAATTAATTAATTGCCATGCATGTTAGCTCTGGGGTTTGGGGAAATTACCGTGGCCTGATTTTCTTCAGCACTTTTATTCCTGGCTGGAGACCAGGGGAGTTGTTGAGGTTGCTGACTTAAGACACCATAACAAATGGCTGGAAATGACGGGGCAGGCGTTGTGATTTGTAACCTGTGCGTCTCACCTGCCTCGAGCACGGCTTTCACGGCACCTTTTCTGGGGATTTTATGGAAGGGGCAGATTTACAAGCATGCCAGCCTCCTCCTGGGCTTCCCAGGAGAGACCAGGAGGGCACAAATTTCTTGGCCGAAAACCATCTGAGAAGCCAGGCAGCTCTGTACATTCTGTGGTTTATTTTTGGAAGAAGCAATTTTGGTAATTGCATGCGTTAAATGGAAGGCAATTAGGGATGGAGGGAAGGTGTTGCATGTGTGTTGGAACAGGAGCCAGTTCCAAGCCAAAGGGCCTGTTAAAAACGTGGACCCCTGAATGTGCCACAGGCCAAAGGGGGCAGGGAGGTGCTGGAGGGGTGTGTGGGTATTTTTGGGTGTTTAATGTGAAACAGGGCATGGAAACACTTGCATATGTGATGTCTTTTATGGTCTTCCCAAGGTTTTAATTAAAAACGCAATAAAAGCACAACGAGCGGAAACCAGGATGTTTTAACAATCAGCTGTTATAAATTGTTTTGTAGGAGGGGAAAGAAAATCAAAGAACAATTGTTCGTGTAAAGGAGTTGGGGACACTGAGTTCACACGGAGAAATAAATCCTCTGGGAAAGGTTTTCCTGTCGGGAAGCACGTGCTGCACAGACAATAAAGTGCAGGGGGGCTTCCAGGATGCTGCTGTGGGGATCTGCCAGTTGGCTGTTTCCCCATCAGGTACATCTGCCAGAAACATGGTACAGGCCAGAGGATTGGGAGCAGGATCACATGCCAGGAGGTGGGATGAGGAGGATGTTGGATTTGGGTTGGGATGATCTTTGGATGGCTCAGAGGAGTTTCAGCTGTGATTTCTGAGATTACAGAGCATGATGCATTCTGTGCTTAGTGACAGGCACACTAAAATCATTTTGTGCAGCACCTGTTGCCTCTGACAGAGGTGACAGCAGGGAAGCACTGGAACAGGATGGAAGGGAGTTAATGAGGCCCAGAGAGGCGGCTGCAGGCCATGCAGGCATCATCTCTGGCTGTTTTTAAGGATGATGAGGGTTTGGGTTTGTCCATGGCCTTGGATAGGATCAGGGGTTTGCTGCCTACTGCTGGGTGCCCAATCCATCTGGAGATGAATCCATCTGGATATGTCTATGAGCTGGTCCCCTTCCTCATGTCTCTGTGTTCACATTCTCAGTGCAGAAGGGAACCCTAGGCCAGCCACCACAGCACTCCTGGGCTCTTTCTCCATCTCTTCCATGACCTTGATGCCTTTAGACTGTTTTGTCCGTGTGTGTTACTTTGTTTTTTTGGAAGAAGAGGACTGCCTATGCCCCCAGCTGGTCCTTGCTGATCCCACAGAAGCATTCTGGATGGGTTTTCTCTCTGCCTTCCAGATGAATTCAATGAAAGTCCACAACAGCCATGGCTCCCAGCAGCCCTCAAGGACCACAGTTCCCTGAGCTTGTAGTTTAAATGGAGATTAGCTTCTAAAATTTAACGAGGATCTCTGTGAAAACAGCGTCCCAAGGATGAAACAACAACCAAAAAAAGGAGGCCCATTGAATACCCATCCAATTAAGTCTTCCAGCCGATCCTCATTAAACTCCATTCCTGACATTTGACAGAGTGGTTTAGATTAGAGCAGTGAAAAATCCCCTTGAAAAGGCAGTTTGACATTCTGCAGAGGAGTGTTTTCATAGTAATACTAATGGCTTCAAACCCCCAGCTTATAACCTAACACGAAAAAAAACCCTCAAAAAAACCAAACCAAAACAACCCATTTGGCTTGGCAAAGGGGTAAGGAGCAGCCAGGCTGGCTGGCAGGGAAATTCCTGGTGACCAAACTCCTGGCTGTAGTGAATGCAGACAACCCCTGGCACTGGCTCTCCATGTGCAGGGTCCTCAAAAGGCAGCATTTAATAAGATACAGAAGCTGGGGTTTTTTGGCTGAGCTGAATATGAAATCGCCATGGCAACCTTTCTTCCAAGGTGATCTGAGTCAGGTAGCAACAGCAGGGATGAGTTAAAGGTCATCCCTGCAGAGGAAGATGGGCACTGATAAAGCACTCTAACAAGTCCCAGGGGAGGTGGCATTTAAAAGCCACTCAAAGGGCTCAGCCAGATCCACGAAGGGAGAGAAATCCAAGAGCAGCAGTGCTTGGAAAGCTCCTGGCTGCTCAGAGGGCACTCCCATGAGGGCTCTGGACCCATGAAATGTGTCCAGCCTCAGGTCTCCAGAACCTGGAGGAGGGCTTGTTTAGCAGCTGGGTAGGAACTGGGGAAAACCTTTGCAAGAAAAGCTCCTGTTCTGGAGTGAAAGCAGTAACTCCGTGTAAGGGATGAGAACCCACCCTCCAGCAGAGAAATAATAATTTCGAAAATCATCTAAGACTAATTGCAAACTGATTTTCACCAGGACTTATGCTTCCAAAATGCCTGAGGTTCTTTGAGAAATATCCCCTCCCACCTCAGACGAAGGGCTCAGTGTGATTTGTGAGCCAATGCTGTTATCCTCACTCCACAGAGAAGGAAAACAGAGGCATGGAGGGGGGTGCTGTCATCCCCATAGCCAAATCCAAGCATTTAAAAATGCAGCTTGGAGTCCAGTGATAGCAGCTGCTCTGTAGTTTGGCCAAGTGCTGGCACATGACATTTTGGGCATTACAGGGTTGGGGTGGCTTGGTTTGAGTGACCCAACACAGATCAGGCAGCAAGGTAGTGGCAGGGAATGCTTTCAGAGTAATACCTGTGGGAATCTTCCTGTATGCCATCTATTTTTAATTTTACTATGGTTTTTTCTGGTTCTCAGGGTCTCTTTTCAAGTTTTCCCCCTGTAACCCTGAGGGCTATAAACTCACAGCTTTTGTTGCATTAATGGAAGCTGAGCATACCAAATAATCTCAGGTTCAAGAGCTATGACTTCAAAAACCCCAGAAATAGCATGCCCTGTGGAAAAAAAAAGTAGTTCAAGCTCACAGCACCCCTCTCCCCTATTCTTGCAAAGCTCAGCTTTCACCTGGAGCTCACATCCCACTCTCACCCATAGCTCATTTTCATCTCCTGGGCTGCAGCTCCTGGGTCACTGTTAGAAGCCAGGGGGTAAGCCTGATGGCTGGGAGAGAAACCAGAGGCTCAGGAGATCTTAAGAGCTTGTTCTTGCTGCTGTACTGCTGGGAGCAGAGACCCTGACAGCTAGAGACTCCCACACAGCTTTAAGCAAGACCCAAACTGAAACTTCTGCCCTACCCTGCCCTGTGGTCTCTGAGCTGGATGCTCACATTGCAAACTCTGCTGCACACATCACACCGCTGGGTCTGTCCAAATCAGTGTGTATTTACTTGCAGGGAAAATGTCTCTCTAGCTTTGTTTTGGAAGGAGAAGGTGAGGAAAAGGTGGGTCTGAAGTGAAGCCCAAAGAAAGGGCACTGTGGGACCATGGTCTGCAGAACACGTGGAAGCTCCAGCCTTGTCCAAATGCCAGGAGTTTGCTGGCTCCTGCTGAAATTTCTGCTTCCCTGACCAAAGCCACATGCTCACTGCTGGCCCCAGCCCTCCTGGCTGCCAACCCATCTGAACACAGCGTTACAAAGTGCTTTGTGCCCTTCCTCTGTTCTGAAACTGGGACAAAATAAACCATTCTGCTCTGCTCTCAAGGAGGGTCAGTCTGCACCTTGCTCAGCCTTTGGAGTTGCCATGGACTTGTCATCAGAGCTGCTCTAATTTGAACTAATGACTGGGGAACTGATTGCTGATTACAGGGCACTGCCAGGCTCTGGCTGCCAGCACACAGAAAAATCCAACTGCCCCCACAAAGCCTGGTAGGATAAAATTTCATAGCATTGCCAAAATGGACTTCAGCCGTTTATTTTGACAGCTGTAGTTTTAATTATTCATGTTTAGGTTTTACAGGGTGCTGGTAAAAAGACCACAAGGCAATTCATAAAGAAAAGGAAAAAAAAAAAAAAAAAAAGAGTCTTGTAGACCTTGTCTCAGGGCTGTGATAAACCAGAAGGAAGAAATGGGGAAAGGCTGTGCCAAAGGACTCACACTGGGAATCTTCTACAGGCCACAAGGAAAAACTATTTCTCTTTAGACACCTCAGCAATTACCATAAAGCTGAGTGAGTGGGCAGTTCAAAACTTTGAGACAGGGCACACATTTGCAGATTTTTAGAGCACAGACCTGTTGCAGGGGACCTGTGAGCAGGAAAATCTGTGTGTTCCATCCCTTTGACAATTTAATCCCATCCCACCCACCAGGCAGGAGAGCATTTCCACTGCAGCATCTCAACATTTGCCTTTTTGGGGAATGGAGACAAGAGCCACACATTTCAAAGATGAGAAAGTGACACAAATACACATAAGGGAGGGGGAATTTGGAATGGCTGAAAAGGTTCCAGCCTGTCCAACATCCACCCACATGTTGAAGAAAAGCTCCACTGGCATCACAATTTGGATCAAACATACCCTGGGTTCTTCTCTCCTTCTCTGTGGGGCTGTGGGGTCCACAAGACATCTCACAGACTGGATAAACATGCCTGAAATGTGCAGGTTGGGTCATCTTGATTTTATTCCCAGTCAAGAACATCTGCAAAAATCATATGATTCCCATGGAAAACTCCAGGCATGCAGAACTGAAAATTTCATCAGAAGTATATTTGATGGGAATTATTTCCCCAGTGATTCTGGGCAGCCCTTAAAATGTGTGAACTTGAGGACATAATTTAGTATCTGCTGCAGCTCTTGATTTTCCAAAGGGAGAGAGAAAGAGTAGCCCACCTTGTTAAAGCTCTTGGAGCCAGATTGTTGAACNCTTTAGACACCTCAGCAATTACCATAAAGCTGAGTGAGTGGGCAGTTCAAAACTTTGAGACAGGGCACACATTTGCAGATTTTTAGAGCACAGACCTGTTGCAGGGGACCTGTGAGCAGGAAAATCTGTGTGTTCCATCCCTTTGACAATTTAATCCCATCCCACCCACCAGGCAGGAGAGCATTTCCACTGCAGCATCTCAACATTTGCCTTTTTGGGGAATGGAGACAAGAGCCACACATTTCAAAGATGAGAAAGTGACACAAATACACATAAGGGAGGGGGAATTTGGAATGGCTGAAAAGGTTCCAGCCTGTCCAACATCCACCCACATGTTGAAGAAAAGCTCCACTGGCATCACAATTTGGATCAAACATACCCTGGGTTCTTCTCTCCTTCTCTGTGGGGTCCACAAGACCTCTCACAGATTGGATAAACATGCCTGAAATGTGCAGGTTGGGTCATCTTGATTTTATTCCCAGTCAAGAACATCTGCAAAAATTATATGATTCCCATGGAAAACTCCAGGCATGCAGAACTGAAAATTTCATCAGAAGTATATTTAATGGGAGTTATTTCCCTGGTGGTGCTGGGCAGCCCTTAAAATGTGTGAACTTGAGGACATAATTTAGTATCTGCTGCAGCTCTTGATTTTCCAAAGGGAGAGAGAAAGAGTAGCCCACCTTGTTAAAGCTCTTGGAGCCAGATTGTTGAACATTAAATAAAAGCTGCCTGTTACCATTGTACAAGGGAGTGTTTGAGGTCTTGCTGTTCTCCTGAGAGGCTGAATTTGCACCAAAACTGGTGCTTGATGAATGTGAGCCCATGGAAAAGGCTGTCCCAGAGATCTGCAATCACCACTTCAAGTGTTGGTCTGAGGGGGCCCATCACTGCAGAGGTGATTTTAAAGGGGAGCATGAAATGAGCTGAGACTTTACACCCGCACATCAAGAGGAGATAGATGTAAAAAATAAATGGGTTTCTCAGGCAGGGGGTCAGGCTAATCACCTGCAGGTTCTGTTTGCTTGGGTGTGTTTCTGACACAGCAGCTGGACTCCATGTTTGCCCATGTTAAAAATAAAAGCAAGTTAGGACATCTGGAGCTTTGAGAAGGGATTCAGGGAAACCTTTGCCCATGNAATATCCTTCCTAAACTGAGGGCCCAGAACTGGAACGGCACTCGAGGTGTGTTCTCACCAGTGCTGAGTACAGGGGAAGAATGTCCTCCCTGCTCCTGCTGGCCACATCATTCCTAATGCAGGCCAGGATACCATTGGCCTTCTTGGCCACCAAGGCACACTGCTGGCTCATATCCAACCATCTGTCGACCAGCACTCCCAGGTCCCTTTCCACCTGAACACTGTCCAGCCACACTGTCCCCAGAGGAGCAGGACGTGGCTGTGCCATGCCCACACTGAAGGACACTAAACTTCACTACCTGGTTAAGCCATCCCTGACCAGTGAGTGCTCATCTCTGCTGCCCTCCATCTCCCATGGCCATTTCCATCAGCCTGGAGCCCCACCAGGTCGTTTCCATGGTCATATCAAATTGATACAAATGACTGCAGAATATGCAGGGCAGAAGAGACTCAGCTCAGCTCTCAGCAGAGCGTTCTGCAAAGAGGATTAGCAGCTGTGGGGGATGATTATTATCATTAATGATGTCAGAAAGGAGGCAAGCAGAGAATTCAGTATTTAGTATTTTGACAGAAGCCACAGGGTCTGGATTTGCAGTCAAATTCTACAAAATGTTCCGCACCAAAGGCTTAAAAAACAAATTAAATGTTTATTATGCTAATAATTCTTCAGTTAACATCAAGACAGGTGAGCAGGGGATCTAACACTTGATCCCCTGCTAAGGCTTTGGCCATTGCAAATGCTGAAAAGCCCTAGGAGACTACACAGGTTGCACAGAGGTAGCAGCTCAAGCTGCTGGGGACTCAGAAAAGGCTGCTAATTGCCCAAACCTGCCAGCACACTGTTTGTGCCCTGGCTCCTGACCTCCACACAGCCTGAAATCCAGCATGCTCCTGCACTCCAGCATCAAACACACCCCAGGAGGATGCATTTGGAGAAGGCAGGATAGCTCTGGCTCTCATGTGATGCCCTTACAATCTGAGCACATCTCTTCAGAAGACTGTGATCCTCCTCTGAGCCTCATATGCCTTCAAAGAGTGTTTTTTTTCCTGCAGCTCCAGCTCCTGAGTCTGAGTCCATGCTCATTTTTCACTTCCAAACCCCAAACTAGAAGACCTTGCAGGTGACAGGGTGTGCAGAGAAGTGTGTAAATAGCTGCCCACTGAGATGCTCGAGTTAATTAGGAGACAACATTATATAAAACACAATAAAGGACTAATGAATAAACAAACAAGCCTCATTTGGGATCTTTTCAAACCCTTTCAAGCCAGTGTTTTGACTTTTGGATGCTTGAGAGCCTGAGGAGTGGCAGAAGCAGCAGCATGGCAGAACATAGGAAAGAAAGAAGGAAGAAATAGGTGGGAAGGAAACACAGAGCTGTGATTCAGAGAGAGGAGCAGGACTCAGCATTTCATGCTCCCTGGGGAGAGATCCTGGTTCACTTCTTCGTTGTGATAAAGACAACCAGCTTGCCTTAGGGCAAGACTTTTTTCCCATAGTAGTGAGCCTTGATTGTTGCTGAAGGGATGAGATGGACAACTCCCACCAGCACCCTGGGTTCATCACCCCATGGCTGCTCCAGGGTGCTCACAGCACAAACACAGCACTGGCTTACAAACTGTAATTCTTTCAAACCAGCCCAGAGCACCTCAGTTTTCCCTAGAACAGGCCATCTCCCTCCTGTTCTGGACCTTGGAGGCTGGTTTCCCCCATGGCAGGGACAGCAGCAGGACACTGTGGGGCTCCTGTCACTCTGTCACTCTTTGTTCTGCAGTTTCAAACCTGGGAAATGTAGGTCACTGATCTCCAGCATGACCTACATTCACAGCTCCAAATCAGCCCCTTTTGCCAGTGCTGATGCTTTCTAGCCTCAAGTTGAATCTGGAATACACACATGAGTGCCCTGCTCTGCCTGGGTGTCCAAGGAGGGAAGTTCTGATCGTGCCCAAGCAGATGCTGCCCAGACCATGTCCTGCACACATGGCTGCAGCAAGGCCCTGCCTGAGCCAACAGCACACCCAGGTCTCTGTAAAAGCACCTCCTCACTCAGCACTTGCTGTACTTATGCCCTGCAAGAGAAGGATGGACAACAAAAGGAGTTTTAGCATTCCTGTTGTCTTTCTAAGTGTGTTGGATGGGGCTGGCAGGAGCAGAGGAAAATGCACCCACACGTGGCACCCCTGGCAGAGCCGTGGGCAGGCAGCAGCTCCAGCACTGATTGTGGGATCCCAAAATCACAGGATGGGTTGGGTTGGGAAGGACCTTAAAGATCATCTCATTCCAGCTCCCTGCCATGGGCAGGGACACCTTCCACTACACCAGGTTGCTCAGAGCCCCATCCAACCTGCCCTGAACACTTCCAGGGGTGGGGCAGCCCTGTGCCAGGGCCTCAGCAGCCTCACAATAAAGAATGTGTTCCTAATTCTAATCTATAGTTCTCCTCTTAAAGTTTAAAACTGTTCCCCCTTGTCCTATCACTATCTGATTCTGTAAAAGTCTGGCTCTTTTTTAGAAGCCCCTGTTAGAGATGGAAAGTCACAATGAGGCCTCCATGGAGCCTTCTCTTCTCCAAGCTGAAAAAACCCAGCTCTCTCAGCCTGTATTCTTAGGAGAGTTGCTCCAACCCTCAGATCATCTTTGTGCACCCAAAAATGTCCTGCCTTGGCTGCCACTGGCAGCACTCCTGCTGTTGTCTTCACTGGAGGCAAGTTTTTCATCCAGGTTTCTTCCTTCTTCACAAAGGTGAGGGGAAAAAAAAACCTGTCAGGTGCTTTTTGTGCATAAGGGAATTCTTTGTATGCTTCATCTGTCTTTTACAGAAGTGCCACTTTCACTGATCCTTTCAGACCTCGTCACCATCCATCACATCACCTCTACACCTAGGATACCCAGAAAATATGAGTTATACTGACTGGATTTTGTGCACAGAGAGCAAGGAAAATGCCTCTTACTTTCTCTAAGTTTGGGAGGATATTTAAAATGGTCCTAGATTATTATTAGCAATTCCTTCCACAAGCTAAAGATGAAAAACAAAAAAAACTGAAGGAGGAGGAATGGCATGAGAAAAGAGGGAAAGAAGAAGAAGCAGCATCCTTGCATGCTCTGGAGAGAAGGCATGGGGAAAAAACCATCATTCCTGGTGCCTGCATGCCCTGGGGAAGGCTTGTGATAGCTCACAGCAGCCACCCAGGTCACCTGGCTGTGCTTGGTGGTCTTTCAGTGACACAAAAACATCTCAAAGGGCAATGACGCTCACCCTGGGAATGTCTCCAAACCCTGGATAGCCTGGCATCAAGGACACAGCACAGCTTGAACAGCTGGGGGAACAGAAATAGCCCAAATTCTCTCCTGAACTGTTTATTTCAAGGCTGAGGTGCTTTGGACAAATCACTATCGATGCTCCTCTTCTCTTCCTGCCTCCCACAGCTTCCTGAGGCTGCTCAGGGAGAGCCATCTCTGGCACTGGTTTCATGCTGTTGTTGGCTGATGGAAAACAGGGCAGGCTTGGTTCAAGACCAGCACACTTGGTGCAGCACTGCTCCCAAACCCGAGGGGCTGGCTCCGACCAGCGCAGCCTCCCAGAGCCACACACCACTCCTGCCCCTCCCAGCTCCTCCATCATGTCCTGTGCATGTTTGTATCCCACATCTCATGCACAAATGTAGGTCATTGCTAAGACCACGTCTCAGCAGACTGTGAAATCTCAGCTTGGCCTCTTGCCTTATGTGCAAGAGGATTTTCTCACCTCCCATTGCTCCGGGCTGCTGCCACACTGAGCTCTTCCTTCTCAGCAAACCCTGCTCCCCAGCCAGTGCCAGGAAATCTCCTGGCAGCAGCAATGGCAAATGCCCTGTGACAGGGTGAACATTGTGGGCTGCCTCGGGCAGGAAAAGAGGGTGAGGTGTGACAAACTCCAGCATCTCACCTGAATGTCTTTGGTGCAACCACCCATCCACCACCCCCAATGCCACTGAGACCTCTCCCAGATGTGTCTCCCCTCTGTGCACTGGGGTGAAAGGAAAACCAGTTTGTTTTGTACACACAAGGCACTGAATTCTTGCAGACAGGGGGGGAAGCTCCACATTCTTGCTGGTGGCAGCAGGAGCAGGGTCCATCCTTCTGGCTTTTTACTGCTGGGTGGGCAAAGTCAAAAAACCAAAACAACATGTTTGTGTACTGAGAACAAAATAAGGGCTTGTTGGCTGGGAGCTGGCAGCACAGGAAATCCACCTTTGTGTCATCTCAGCTGAACCAGCTGCATTTTTGGCAGGAACCCTTCCTCCTTCCCTCACTCGTGGTCAGTGTGTGCTGCACCAAAGCCTAATGCAGGCTGAATGACACCAAGCTGTGACATCCTCTGTGTGCTTGGAGGTGCCACACCACATTTCCAAACACCCCAGTGATGAGAGGCAGCCAGTGGAGTGTGATGGGGAGAGAGCTGGAGCCATTGAGCCAGATGATTTAATGCATTGGCCACGTTACACATGCATCACCAGGGGCTGAGCTGACCTCCACAGCAGCAGGGACAGATTCTTCCCCCAGTGCTTCAAGCCAGGCTGTTTCCCCTGCACCTTCTGCCTCCAGCCCAGCAAGGCTTCTAAGCCAGCAGAATTAGTACTGCTAAATAAAGGTAGCTCCAAACAAGGGCTCCTGGTCTCTGACCTAGCAGTTCATGTTTTTCTGGGAGGGTCACAGACGTGGTGTACAAAAGCTCAGTGCAGCACCTACAGCACTGACTAACCCCACACCTGCTGAACATTCTGTACCTGTCAGCTCCATAAATATTTCCTCTGTTTGCACACATTTTTATTAGCCCTTAATAGGTTGAAATAAAGTAT
The DNA here is from genome assembly GCA_013399945.1 of Ploceus nigricollis. Lineage (NCBI taxonomy): Eukaryota > Metazoa > Chordata > Aves > Passeriformes > Ploceidae > Ploceus > Ploceus nigricollis. The sequence continues at coordinate 912,972 of VXBC01010008.1, read as the reverse complement.
TTTCAGGTCCTGCACAAAAACAAAATGCCAAAGGAAGCCTAAAATTCCACATTCCTCATGTCCTTCCTCAGATTTCACCTTTTTAGACAGCACACCAAAAGAGGAACATAATGAAGCTGCTATTACTGCTAATGCTTTCCACATTATTCGAGGTGCAGGGAACAATTAGATGGCATTAATGAAATATTGCTACACTCAGATCTGCCAAAGTGCAGCTCCATTCACCTTCTCCCCTCCACTTCTGCTCTTCCCCACCTGCTCCCCATCAGAGGGCGAGGCACAGCCGGTTTGCTCTGCTTCCTCTGAAAATCCTATCAAAGAAAACTCCAAACGCTCCGAGTTCCTTTCAGAAAAATAAAATGAAATGAGCAGAGGAAACATTGCCTTTCAGAGGCTTTTGCCCCAGAGCAGCAGCAGCACCTTGATGCCTCTGGCACAGGGCAAATTGCACAGCAGCTCCCCGTGACAGGAGCAGACCCACCTTGTGCCCGGCTGCCTGTTCTGCTGATGAAGAGCCTGGCAGGTCTCCTCAGTTCTCCTTCCCAGCTTTTATGAGCCAGACTCATTAATCACCTCTCCCTTACCAAGAGAGACTCACTACACACTCCCTGCTTGCCAGCTTTGGAATGAAAAGAGACAGATGGAGCTCCCAGGCTTTTGACCTGAGGTTTTGGGAGCTTTGGGCTCTGCAGCCCTCTGTGCACGGTGGTGATGCCCCAGCTGACTTGTGAAGCCCTGGTTAAGGGATGGAGCTCTGAGAGGTCTTTCCTGTGGCTCAGGCTGCCCAGGTTGGCACAAGCTGCAAGCCCAGCCTGTTGGAAAGCCAGCCAGCCATGCAGCAATTCCAAGCCCAGCCACACAGTTAAACAGCTGAATAACCCTGCCCTGGCACTGGGGAAGGAAGCGTCATTCATTTTATGGCTGGAAGGAGCCAGGAGAAAGCACCTTCGAGGGGTAAGAAAAGCACACAGCACCACTGAAGCTGTTGGAGGACTTTGTATTGTGAAGTTCTGCACACAGGGGTTCCAAAAATGACATGTTTTCCCAGAAGCACAGCCATGGTGCCATGGGCCAAGCACTGGGGCAGCCTCAGCATCCTTGCACTTAAAGGGATGTGATTTGGTGAATCTGAATAACCAAGAAACTTTCAGCCCAATGCCATGTCTTTACACAAGCTGCCAGCTCTGTTTGGATCTTCCCTGGGCTTCCTCCTCCACCCGTGCCTCGTGGACAGTGACTGGGCTGTGAGGAGCAGCTTTAGAAAGGACAGAACTTGGCAGGTGTTTGGTTGCTTGATGAGACTGGAGGGAGGAAGGGTCAGGACCAGAAAATTATAAAGGGCACAAGTGGAGCAATCACTGCAAGTGGTACAAGGTGTGTTTGGCAAGTGTTTTGTTAGCTACAAGCTCATAGACACCAGCAGAGCACCACCCCTGACCAGAGAGATCTCCAGGGGCTTCCTAGAGACAGGTAAGGTAGAAAAAGTAGCTCAGAGGATTTGTTCTGAGTACACAGAGGTGTTTTGGTTTAAAGTGAAATAATGCTGGTGTCAGAAACGACATTTGTACATCTGCTTGTTTGCTCCTGGCACCCCTCTCTGAGTGGTTTGATAGTGCTCAGGGTGGAGAGGGGATGCCTGAGACATCCAGATTTGAGACTGGAAATGGGTGAGGGATCTGTGACTTCCAGCAGTAGTGAGGTGATTGGTCACCTGTACCTGATCTTCAGGCTTGAACCCACCAAGGTGGACATCAGGACTCTTCAAAACCCTGAAGCTTAAAATGCCTGGAGGTGGCATGGCCAAGGGCAGTAATGTCAGCTTGGAGAGTGAGCACTGGGTGTATTGAGGCTGTGTTTTTACAAGACTGAAGGGTTGTGCTGTGTTCTTGTGGGTTTAGAGCAAACAGAGCAGGAATTGATACATCTTGAGTGCCGTGTTCTGCATTTGACATCGTGTGTGCACCTCATGTGTGTGTATTCATCCTCCAAACAGGCTCCTGTCTGTTTGCTCTCACACTAATGAGATATTCTCACTCATTTCTTTGTTATGCCAGCTCTAATTTCCAGCTCTTTGACACGAGCAACCATTTTTCTCTAAAAGGCTGAGATCACATGGCAGGATTATAAATTTACTCCTGAAATGCACCATTAATAAATAATAAAGTGTTTATAAATATGCAAAATAGATTATTAGTCAATTCTATAAAATCTTGGCTACAGGAGCATAAAAGTGTGCCCTGCAGCTTGTATATCTATTATAAAAAAAGAGGAAGGAACTAAAAAGAAATTCAGATTCCCTTTTTAACTTCCAAGCAGTAAATGCTGAATAACTTATTTCTGATAATGATTATGTTAAAAGCAAATCATTTGTTTCCTTGAACATCAATGAACAATGAACTGCAAATATGTGATTTTAAAAATATTATGTACGAGCAGAGGGACAGAGTATGTCCTCCATTTGAGCAGCTCATTAAATAGCAGCTCTTCAGCAAGAGCACCCTGTCTGTGAGCACCCTGAGCAGGACCATTGTTTTATTTAAGCTTAGCAAGCTTCAGGAGTGCTGAGAGCATCTAAATATCCCTGCCTCTTAACTACAGGAGCTCAGCTTGGAAGCTTGAATCACAGAATCACAGAGTGGTGTGGATTGAAAGGGACCTTAAAGATCATCCAGTTCTGTGTGTTTGCCCATGGAGTCATGGCAGCTCCTGAGGATCTTGGCATTGCTCTGGGTAACCCCTGCCCTTCTTGCAAGACCCATCCTCATCAGTAGGTTGTTGCAGCAATGTTTTGCCTCATTAGTCTAAAATAGATTTATTTCTCCTTTGCCACAGCTTTGTCCACAAGGCTGTTGTTAATCTGTAACAGCAGTTGTAAGTGGGAGTCAGGAAATTGGGAATTTGGTGCAGAAATACCACGGAAAGCTGGATGGCAAAAGGGGCAGGAGGAGAAGAAGGGCAGGGACCACTGCATTCACTACTGAGCTCTTAAAGCATTGCTACACCATCAGCAAGAGGAACTGGTCTGACCCAAAAAAGGTTATACACAGAAAAGGAAATAGGAGACATTGCCTAAACAGCCTGGGGTTTTTTCTGTTTCCCTGAGAATCATCTCAGTGCCACTGGGATCTGTGCTGTATGAATCCTTATGCAAGGAGATGGAGAGAACCTGGTGATTTCAGACACTGTCCAAAAGGCAGTACTGAGACAACTCTGCTGACAGCCAGGCAAAAATGAAGTGGGGAAATGTCAAATGTTCTTGACCTGAGCTTAAACCTTTATGAATTGAGGGAAGAGGGAGAGAAATGTGTCTGTACAGAAGAGCCTCTCTTCAGATAAATATGTTTTTATCAAGCCACAGACAGTCTGGAAATCCATGGAGGGGAAACAGCTGGGGGAGGCAAAGGATTTGGAAGTGATGCTTCAAGGAATTGATGACAAAGAGTTTATTTTTGCTCAGCAGCAGTGCAGTGGTTATTCTGGGCTGGCATCAGAGCTGATGAGGACCAGCTACATCAATACAGGCCCCTTTAACAGACTTGTTCCCTGGCAAGAAATGCACATCTGAAACTCACAGCTGAGGATTCACTGTGAGCAGGGCCAGTGAGTCTGGAGGGGAGGTTGGCTTCTGTGATCCCATAGCCCAAAGAGAGTCTCTTTCCAACCTGGATGTAAGAGGGAATTGTGCCACAGTTATTTCACTGGCATTTAGACTTGGCAGAGGAGTCCCCCAGGGATGTTCTGTGCTGCTCAGCACAGGTCAGAGAAGATGTTTAAACTGGTTTATTTGGCTTTTGGAATTGGCAAAGGTCCTGGGCAGGTGTCTGGTGCTAGACTGTTGATAGGACAGAATAACAACATGTACATTGAATTAAATTATCTAGAGAGAGCCACTGCAAGAAGCTCAGAGCAGTTAGGATGAGCTTTAAGCAGATGATGTGTTACCCTTCACAGAAAAGCCTTAAAATAAATCGTCCTGGCTGAGGTGATGCAGCAGGTCATCTAATCCTTATCCCTCCTCATCCTTCAAACAACAGCCCCCCATCTGCACATGACAGAGCTGAAACTCTGGCCAGGGAATCTGAGTCCTTGTCCTTGTTTCATACTCAGATCAGTGGGTTCCCTCCATCAGACAGGCAACAACCAGGAGTGTGTTCTCAAGCCAGGGCTGGTAGCCTTTGAAGGCTGGCAATTAGGATTGTAACATCTTCCAAGACAGAGATTAAACAGGCTGGTTGAAGCTTTGAAGCAGCTGCTCAAACTCCTGAGGGCCTGCCTTCTCCTTCCTTGTCCATATGCAGCCTAAGTGGGTCCTCCCCATGGAGCTGGAGGGAGCTGGGCTCCCCTGTGCTGCTGGTCCCCCAATGTGGAGACAAGTGAGGGAACAAGGTGCCTGGAGACACCAGCATGAGGGGAGAGAAAAGCCTAGGAACCAGCTTTATGCCTCCTAAGCCATCAAAAATGTCTGGATTTTTAACACCCTTTGCTTCTTAGCTTTAAAAGCAATGGCCACGCCTTCCATGCTGCTTTCTTCAGCTGAAGAGTTGTTTTCCATGAATTAGAAGTACTGTTTTGAAATCTATTTGGCTCATCTAACATGCTGTGAGCAAATGGCCACAGAAGAAGTGAGCCAGCCTGGAGTGGGTGTCTGTCTGAAACCAGAGCTAGGAGAGTTTCTGGCCTCTTCAAAATTGGTAATTGCCAGCTGATAGGAAGATTAACTATCCTCAAGGTTTCTGTGCAGCCTAGTTACAGACTACTCAGTCTTAAGCAATTAGAGCTGTTCCTGTTTCACACTCTTAATAGAGCTCGTTGTCAGGCATGATTCCAATCATCTCAGTGTTCAGCTCCTGTAGCATTTGCCACACATCACTGACAATTTTGCAGTTATCAGTATCAAGGCATCCAAATATCACTGACACTGGGACACAAGGAAGACACCCCCCTGCCTTTTCCAGGGTTGTAAATGTGAATTAGCTCTGTTCACTTAACCTCACTGCTGCACACAGACTCTCCAAGAAGAGCAGCAGCTTGTACGAGGGTGGTAACAGCCACCCACGGGAGAGGGGAAGCTGTGTTGTACTCTGGCCCATGCAGAACTCTTCTAGATACTGCAGAAACATCCCCTTTATGGGATCCATTTAGAAAAAAATATATTAAGACTTGCCTGAGAAAATCTTTGTTGCAGCTTTGGGCTTTCCCATGTCAAAATTCAGGAAGGGCTAAGCTGAGCCTTGCCCTTTCCTCACACAGCCTCAGCTGCAATCACCTTCATCAAACTCAGCTCTTCAGCTCTTACTTAGGTAATAATTTCCACAGGTCATTTGCTCATCTTCCACTTGAGACCCCTTCAGAAAGGTAAGTTCACCAGCAACTGCAGCCTCTGCCTTTTGTTCTGTCACATCCTCACTCCTGCAGCCTGTGCTAAGAGCAGCCTGTCCTGCTTAGCCAGCCTTAGGCTCGGGCTTACCTTGAGGGGTCTTACAGCTTCCTACACAAACCAGCTTAGCTGCTCAACAGCTGGCTCAAGGCTGACAGCGTTTTTTTGGGTGTTTTGAATTGGATTGAGCTTCACTTTGCTGGCAGGACATAATTCAAAAAGCAGAGGTGGGACAGCAGCTGCCTCTTGTCTGCAGCACTGAATTACTCTTAGACTCTTCCTGAAGAGATGAAGACATCAAGGCAGAGAAATCATGGCAGAGGAGAGAGGCAGAGCTAATCCATGCACAGGGTGCTGGACCAGTCTGTCCTGTAGCTGCTCCAGAGCCCAGGAGTGTCTGCTCTCCATATCCAGAAGGAAAACAGTCCCCTGAGAACTGCCAAAAGTGTGGAACAAGCAGCCTCAGACTGCCCTGATCCTTATCAACAGCACTTCAGCGTCTTGCCATGCCCTGAAAGCCACAAGGCAAAATTGCTTCAGAGATGGGCAACTTCATCAAGCAAGTCTGGAGGGGAAGGAAGTCTGCTGAACAGATGTGGTGTGACCTGGCCACCCCAGGGAGGGGACAGGGCTTGGCCCAGTGGTGCTCAGAGACCAGGACAACAAACACAGCTACAGTTTGCGGGCCCTGAGGTACCAAACACCTCATAAAGTCAAAGGCACTGAGATCCTGTTGCAGAGGATTTTGTCTTTTGATCCCAGCAGTAAGCCCAGCTTCCCGATGGTTGATGGGGACCTTGTGTGATTAAACATATTCCTCTACCATGCTGTTAAAACCAGTTTTCCCCCTTGTCAGGCTCTGATTCAAAGTCACAGGACAAAGGGACTTGCAACCCTCTAATAATGGAGCACACAGGAGCTCTGACATCCACCTCATTCCAAAAGGCATCAGCCCTTTCCCTTTCCTGCCTTAAACATAACACACAGCACAGGGATTTCAAGAACATGTTTAATGATGGCAGTTTCTACTGACACACATGAAGTCCATTCAAATGCAACCAATTTTTCCTTAAAAAGAAGCTTTGGTCACAATGACAAATTCTTTTTAAAAAAACTTCAAAGCAATTGCACAAAACTGAACACATGGTCCTGATACCTCCTCACACACAAACTGCAGCAGCAGAAACTCATCTAACAAGGAAAAATCTTTAACAAAAACCACAGCCCACCACCCTGCAGAGATTATATCATGTACTTGGAATTAGAGGGAACACTTATGAACAAAGTGTTTGAGTTAATTAGTGTCTATGTGTTCAAGCTTCATTAGTGCCTGTAGACTGTTACAAGTTTGGTCTTAAGATAAACAATAGGGGATCACAGAGTCAGTGTGCTAAACAAGTGTTTGCAGTCACCTCTGCAACTTCCAGGGAACAAGAGGGGGAAAAATGCAAGTACAAAGCTATCTGTGTACTTAGTTCCGCAGGTAAGCATGGCACACTGATTTCTGGCTTCTCAAGTGTAATCTCTGGTGACAGGGCTGTGGCTGGAGTAAAGCAGCTGCAATTCTGTGCAGGGCTTTCCCTTCACATGCACAAAGGGAAAAGCCTCTGACTCACACACTTTGTTTGCCTCAGCCAGGAGCTGGAGGATTCTGTAAGCAGTAAGTGAGCTACAGACAGACAGCTGTAATAACATTTCTGTTTTCATTTTCTGTAACAAAAAAAATATGCCTTTTAAAATGCTCTTGAACAAAGCAAGTTTGACTACGCAACACAAAATAGCAGCAGATACTAAGACACATTACAGTCACAATCAGATTAAATCTGCAGTGTAAGATACACAGAACATTAAGGTAAAAAACTCATGTAGTGGTTAATGGCTATTTCTTCTCTGATGAACTCCTAGAACTACCTGAACCAAACAGTTCAAATTATTAAAACTATGTTTTAAACTGATTTCTACCATTAAAAAAATATTCATATATATACTATTAGATGAGTCACGTCAAGTGCTCTTAAAATCTTAACTAAATATAGCTATAGAATATTTAATCAGACACTTTAAATCACATACAGCAAGTTTTGTAGAGGTAAACATTGCCTCACATTTGCAACAGCAACTGAGTATCAGACAAAGCATTTGGATTATTTTCATGACTGTGAGCAACTGGTCAGGTTGACCTTTTATTTCCACCAAGCAGCTGCTGCTTCCCTATAAGCACTTTTTAGCTTATGGCACACAGGTTGGGACTTCCTCAAGGAGCCAGGAAATCCCAGCTGCTGTTGAGCACCTCCATCTTCAACATCTCAAATACCTGGTCCCTGTCCACCATTGAGATCTGGCCATGTTGCGAAAATAGTGGGATTTTTTTGTTTTTTTAAGCTACAAGCAAGGGGAGCAGAAGGCCTTTGCCAGCCAAACTCAGCAAGTGATCTGAAGCTGCTGGAAAAACTCATTTCAAGAACCGACTTGCTCAGAAGGCAGAAGTGCCCTTCATGCATATTTTCTTCTCATCTCTCTCTCCTACATAACTTGATCTTGCCTTTCTTTTGTGCAAAGAGATGGTTTCGTTGCCTGTCTCCACTCTGAGAGTGCCTGATGCTCAGCTTAATGAGTGTGGCAGGAGAGTGGGCATGAACACGTTGCCATGGTGCCTGCACAGACAGGGCAGCCACCTCATCCTGTCCTCTCCTTCTGCAAATGCCAACAGAAGCTTTTAACCTCCCTCTCTCCTCTCAGCATTGCCACTTCTCTGACTTCAAAAGGGCTTGGTCTGCCCACGAAGTTCAATTCCCAGCCTTCAGCCCTGAAGAAACTCAGTATTTCCTTCTGGAGCATCCAGCCTAGAGCCTGAAACCTGCTTTATTTACCGAGGTGAGGCAAGAGCTCCAGACCTCACCTCAACCTGCAGCATCGTTCCACTCTCTGCTCCCTGTGGTTCCTATCAGCCAGAACAACCTGCCCAGCCCATCCTCACCTCGCAGCTGACATGTCAAATATTGCTTGGTAACAGTGGCACAGAATGACTCAAACTATTCCATGAATGAAAATAACAGAGCATTTTATATTGCCTTCATGACTAATATTAACACAACAGTCTGCTTTGGGATTTTTCCATCCAGGCTGAGTTGGCTGTCTGCAAAGCCTTTGCTGAGTCACAGCTAGGGGAAAGCAAGCTGTGGTGCGGCAGCTTCTGGGATGAATGCACAAGGCTGCTGGAAAGGAAAAAAATTCCCCTTCACCTCCTTTTACTGACTGAAGGGCCAAGGGGAACCACACAGAACTGGCACAGGTCGTGGCATTATGACAAAGCAGTTTGGTTTCTCAACAAGCCTCAAATCTCAATAGGGCTTTAAAAAAAAAGATAAAAATCCCAAAAGTGGCAGCCTGCTGCAAGGCTGGTGCTTTGCCAGAAACTGCAGTCTCCTTGAGGAATTGCAACTGCAAGGCTGGGAGAGGGTCAAGCAAACAGTGGGACAATCCTAAAACAATTGGAAAAGATGCGTTCCCCAAGAAAAGCAAGGTTTCAGCCAGCTTAAAAACCCAAAATAGAGGGTGTTAAGGAGTGCAGTAAAGTCTGAACTTCATCTGTGGTTACTCTAAAGGAAAACCACAAAGGAAAGAAACTAACCCAGTTAGGTTTGCCCTTTCTACCGCTGGCCTGGAATGCCTGCATGCCTGTGGTCTCCCAAACCCGACCTTTCCAGATGCAGCAATCTAATTCCCACAGTGTCATCCCACAGATCTGACCTCTGCAGCACAAAGCACAGCAGGGAACAACAGCTAAAAATCGTCCTTGAGTCAAATGAGCTTTGTCAAGCAGGTAGTAAGGGAAAACTTCCAGTTTGACAGAGAATAAGATCACTTACATGAAGCTTCCATGAAAAATAAGACATGTTTTCTCTGCAATCCAATCATTCCACATGAGGACTTACTTTGCTTAGAAAAAGGTAATGAATTGTAGACAAGTTACAGTCAGCACAGGGCGGTACAAAACACTGGTTTTACTCCCAGTGGAAGGGCAGAAAATTACAAAAATATATCTTCTTTAATCCAAGATTGTTGTAGTTTAGAGCATGCCTGATTCTTCCTATTTCCCTATGGTCTCACTTACTGAAGTTGATCTGATCAGAGTTCCTTGGGACAATGAGAGTGTCATCATGAAAACTTAGTGCAATTGTTGTTTAAAAAAAAAAATCAGTAGCAAGTCAAGAAAATTTCCCACATGAATGGACCTCCCAACCCCTTCCCATCCAAACCCTACACCAAAGATAGTGTGGCATTTCAGCATGGCTTACATTATTACCATCTTAAGTCCTAAGTCACCTCCGTAAGGCCCAAAAATACTTCTTGATTTTTTTTTAAACACATGATCCATTTAACAATGACTGAAGTTTAACAGTGACTGAAGTGTTGAATTAGGATTTTAGAAAATAAGTCCTTGGGGCAGCTTGGTTTAATCTTCCTTGTCTTCCTCCTTCTGCAAAACTTATTTAGACCATAAGGAGCTGCACCTTGTAATGCTTTGGTGACACTGCAGCCCTCCTAAAGCAAGAGAGCCCAGTTTGCAAAAAGGAACTCTGGTCATTCCAACGCAGGAGTTGGGACACCAGGGAACCAAATGGTGCTGTTTTAGTCAGAAGATCCACAGCCTGCTGTACAAACAGCACCTCGAGGAGGTGAGGTTGTAATGCTGCAGAGATGAAAGCCTCCCCTTTCACAGTTATGGGTTCAGCAGGTCCCTTGACAGCAGAATGACGTCTTGCAGGGCACCGACGCGCCACGGAGCTGCTTTACCTGGAAAGCAGAAGAATTAGTACAGCTGGAGATTTGCAATTAAAATTACTCACAGGCAGAGATGAGAACCCACGTGCAAAGTGGAGAAAAAAAATCCCAATGGCCACAAAGGAAAAGGCACCATCATTCACTGGGATTGTCACCAATTCCAGCAGTTTGTGCATCTGGTGGCAGTGATGGGATGTTAGTGCCATGGCAGAGAAGAGATACCAAGGGAAGACAAAAGCAGAGTTAGGTAAGAGAAAGGCCAGATGCTGGAAGATCCTGTGGCCAGTCACTGTGCAGAGCAGAGAAGGGAATGCGCACAGGGAGGCACATGAAACCACATTCTGCATCTCACAGCTTTTACACACCAGTGCACACCTTACCCATCAACACACATGGACCATCCTCCTTGCTATGGACATTCCTCCTGATGCCCTAACTGCTTCAGGGCTCAAAAAAATCTTAAGAGGAACCTGTTACACTGCAGGAAGGAGGTGAGAGCCCTCCCATAGGACTGCAAGAGCTGCAGAACACGGTGTGCTCCACAACAGCTGTCACAGTAGCATCAGGAAAGAACTGGCCTTCAAAACCCAGCAAAAATTGCTTTTTGACTATCTCTTTTTCTCCCCTGCTGTGGGCCTATGGGAAATCCTTAACAGGAGCACCAAAGCTTTGGCAATTTGTTGTATTTATAGTGAGCTGTTGCCTGTGTTGGTGATTTGCACCCCCTTCAGATGAGGATAAATGATACCCCTCTATTTACACACAACTTGTCACTGCTGCCTGCTGGGGAAAAAAAAATAAGCTGCTATAAACCCCAGTACAATTCACCTGGCATCATCCAGAATTGCCTGTAGCTTTCACTGGAAAAAAATCCATTAGAGCTGCTCCCCTGAGAGTGAACACCTCGCAGTAACAGACGGAACAATTCCATGCTCCATTCAGAGCTGCACATGCAGTCAGTATCTGGAAAGGATGTAGTCCTAGAGAAGGCACCAGTAGTGTAACCCACATTTTACAGAGACTCCCAAGACTTGGGTACATCAAAGGCTGAGCCCTGCTACTGTGCTGAAGATGTTTCTCTACAGTTCAATGCTATCAGTGCCTGAAAAAGGGATGAATCTAGAATCCAGCTCTTACATGTGGTGCATCTTTCCTCTAAAACATCCTGCAATGAATGTATTTATTCACTCATTAGTCCCACAGTGGTTGAATAAATATTCCTGTCCTCTTCCTTCAGCCTGCCACTGCTCCTTACACATAAATCTTTCTCCTTTCAAGAGCACTTTGGAAGATGCATTCCTAAACTGTTTCTGCGTTCTTCAGGTGCTGTGGCTGTTAGAGGAAAAATGACAATCCACAGGGAAAATAAACTGAGGAATTTTACTCAGCCAACAGGAAGGACAGAGGCTTCAATCTGCCCCAAGAAAAACTTCCTATCAGTATTTATTTAGGAGCCTGACACCAGGACTAGCATTTAAATTCCAAGTTCTTTCCCCAGCTCTGGGCTGTCACATGGCACATATGGCCCTGGACAGTTGTGAAATTCCCCCAGCTGGGCCCAGCAAGCAAAGCAAGAGCAGAACTCGCTGCCTCCAACAGCTGCAAGTCAGCAGGGAGAGGAATCACTGCTGATATCCCAGATTACTGAAGTGCTTTCAAAGCCTTTCATGTGCAAGGCGCCACAGAATTTATTCAGAACCTGTTTTCAGTTTCCTGTTGAAGCTGACAAGAAATCCCCCAATGAGCCTCGCTAGAGTTAATAAGCTTAACAAGCTAACAATTTTATTTACCTTTTCAGAAACTGGTTCTTTCTGCAGCTGTTTTAATCTCTTTTCTCTTATTATACGAAATAAGTAGAGTGCTCTGTGGTGGGGGATGGACAGCAGTTTGCTGGGGATGTTTGCCTGTAACCTACTTTACTTCACTGCTCTCTACTCAAGTATCCCTGAGTGCCAAATGCCTGATGAATTGATGGCTTAGCTCCATCACAGAGATCACAGAACCCGTGCAAATTCCCCCTGCCCTCCTGAAAGAAAGAGCTAAAGGAGCAAAGAGGAGAGGGAAATCTTCAAATCAAAATCTATTTGTAGGATGAGAAAAAGCACATATGGAGAGTGGGATCTAGCTTTCCACTAACTCATTTTTGAAGATGTGCAGCAAATCCCATCATAAAACTTGAAAAACCATCTGACATCTGGGAAATGATGACCAATATAATTCATATGGTCCAGGAATCAACGGGACAAGAATACTTTTCGACCTTCAGCACAGATTGAATTGGTGATCAAGAAACAAACACTCTTTCCATTGCTCTGTTTGCTTTTTTTGTGTAATTTGATAGTAATTTCAGAACAATTCCTGAACTATTTATCCAAATGCCTCCCTCAACAGCAGAGCAAATACATACAGAAACACACATATCAAAACAGTGGTTTCCAAGAAGCTTTTTAAGGAGGTGCCAATGTCCAAGTGATCTGGCACATTTACTCTGTGACAATCTTTGTTTCATACTTTCCACCTCTTTTCACGCAGAAATTGTGCCTGCAGGATTAGAGGCCATTGACAGAGCTGCTTCCCTGCTACTGGAATGAGGTTGCAAAGAGGGGATCTGATCCAGCACACATTCGACAGAGGCAGCAGTGGGTGGCTTTTGCATCCACAGAAAGGACTGTGTTTGGGTAAGATTTTGAAGTGGTCTCATTAGTCTGCCTTACTGGAGGAAGCTGGTTATTTCTTGTTGCTCCACTGCCCAAGGGAAACCAGGGGAGGAACTACTGGGAACCTAAAACTTTAAAGCCTCCTAAAAAAAATGGAAAAAAATAGCAATGACCTTCATCCAACAGCCCAATTTACACTGTCTGCTGTTCTTTGATGCCTCATGTAAGACTGGAAACAAATCTGCACAAGGACAGAGCATTAAAGGAAAGAAAATTAACTGCACGAGAACCAATTGGGGAGGTAAATGTCGCTTCTCCCCTGTTGCTGCTCCACACCAACTGCCTTTTAATTAGAGAGCTGTTTGCATTACATGGGGAGAGGCACAGAATCTCAATTACTCCCCCAAATACAGATGCAAGTGCCAGCACGGATCTTTCAGCAATGGGAGGGGATCTTAAATAAACCAGCTCAGAGCCTCCCACACCATGAATACCAGCTTGGGGGGCAGGGGAGGACTGAGGCAGATACACCAAGAGAAGACCTGTTAGAAGTTTGCCCCCTGACTCCCTGTGGGCAAGTCTGAGTTGCCCTTTCTGCAGCTCTATCCCTCTCTTCCCATCTGAACACAAGCACCTATGAGAAAGTCCTGACTAGTTCAATGGGGTTCTCAATGGTCAAACTCAGCAACTCCAGCTTGCAAAGGAGTCTCTTTACTGGTGACAGGATTTGTGAACTGTTTGGGATATACTCTCCAAGCTGCACAAAGGAACCAGAGAGCTTGATACCTTCTACAGCAAACGTATCCTCAAAGAAGCTTTCCCAAAATCAGCACTGCTAAGGGGCTGTCTGTAAGATGATCTTCCCCTCCAAACTGAGTAGCTCTGTTTGAGCTAAACAAAAGAATGCCTGAAACAGCAAGGACTGCAGAAAATATGCAATTTAATAGCTGTTGCACTGTGGCAGAAAGGAGGAATTCCCACAGCTGAAAAGAGGACTGGTTGGCCAAGAACAGGGACCCAGGATGAGCTGATACCTTCAGTGATAGTGGCAGAGCTCCTGCTCCAGGGAAGAAACGTCAGATACCACAAACACAGCTGTCAAGAGACAAATGGTCTCCAGCAAGCTCTCTTTGTTCATCCACTATTTCACTATCAGACATCTTGTCCTGAAGTACTGCCATGATTGAGATTCTTCTGTTCTCACTCTTTGGGGAAAAAGCCCTCAGATCCCATTTCCAAAAGTTCACAGAGAAAGTATGAAGTTAAAAGGAAAAGAGTGGGACATCAGGGCTGTTTAAACAGCCATGGCAACTCAGATCTCTGCACTCTGGGTTTAACAAAGCTCAATCACAAAGTACAAACTGTACAAGCTGAAATTATTAGAGCAAACACAGGGCAGCTATAGGGAACGGCAAAAGTCAGGTAAGGACTGACAGGAGTCTTCTAAATCAAGAACTAATTGTTTACACACAAAGGCTTGACTCACACCCTTCATTGTTTCATGGCTCTCAACTATTTCCTGATTTTTATAGAGAACTAATGCAGTGATTTGGGAAACAACCAGTGGAGCATACAGTGGTATATGGTTCAGATGTTGGCACATGTGCTCAGAGCAGATGTGGTGATCCCCCTTTTCCAAAGTTAGGAGATGGGCAATGTGAGTAAAGTCTATAAAATCTCCAGTTAGAAGTTGTCAAGATCTCCATTTTTATAATTAGGAGAGCTTATTTCAGCCAAAGTAGGACAGATTTTAGAGTAGGCCTTATTTGGATGAGAACACAACTCGAATAGTGTGGACGGCTTGATGCAAACAAAAATAAAAGATGCAGATACCCTGATGCCATAAATCAACAAGCAGCATCTTTATGTGCTGAGCTGTTGCCATAAATCTTCATGCCCAGAATAGGCAGCAGAAGTTTGGGGTTGTCACACCACTTCCATCTTAAAAATACAAACATATTTAAGGAAAGTTTGTTGCTAAGGGGTAACTGCTAACAGTACAGTGAGGGCCCACAGTCCTCTCTGTCACAGACCAACACGGGAGTACACTGGAACAAATCTTGTGGAGATTCATTCTGATTTCCCTCCCAGGCTCACAGCAACAGCAGTGCCTGGGAAAGAAGCCCTGGATCCACGACCCTTGATCCACAGCCCTCCATCCAGTGTGAGCACACAGGAACGACTGCCAGCAGCTGCCCGAGAGGGGAAGTTCAGTCCGTGAATCCCTGTCAGCTATTTGGGACACGTGTATCCCGTTGTGCTGCTCTGCAGGGAAAGAGGAGTGCAGACAGCCTGGGGCAGTGACAGGGTTATTGCAGGAGCAGGGCAGGACAGAGCTGTGTGTGCTGGAAATAGGCCGAGGAGTGTAAAGGAAAGGGATAATGCTTGGGCAAAGAAGGAGACTGTGACTGCCTCATCCCTGCCAAGTTAGCCCAGCAGAGAAATAAAAGAGCTGTTTTCACTAATGAGAGCTCAGTGAGCAAGTCTAACTGGATGGATGGGATGACAGCAGTACCTGTATTTCACATCAAACACTGTTGAGTCTTCATCCTCGTCGTCTTCTTCGTTCAGAGGAGCCATTTCTACCCGCTCGGCCGGGGTGGTGATTATGTCGTACTTCCTGGTCTTCTTAATCCTTTTGCCAGACCTGAAACACAGAGGTGGGAAAGACTGCCTTTATACAGCATTCCTTGCAGAGGCTGAAGCTGCTCCCACCAGCTCTGACTCTGTTAGATTCAGACACCCTAACAGGAACGTTGCAGAACCAGCCTTGTCCCCTCCTGCTGCTTTCCAAGGCCACTGTTGGTGCCTGTGTGTGGAGCAGTTCCTCATCAGCTGCAATCCAGATCAACGTCAGTCTTTCCACTGCTGATAAACCAGAGCTGCTCTGGCACCCAGGGCAGGCACACGAACATTGCAGCCACCACGTGCTCCTGCTGCCACACTCAATAAGTGAGACATGGGCTTAATCAGCTGAAGCAGCCACTGGTTTAGTGAACATGTTCAGATGAGAAAGCACAGGTTAAGCCCTGCTGAGCCATGGGAATGTTCTAGGCAGCATTAGGAGCAAGGAGGTGATGCTGTCTGGGTACAAAATTGCCTGCTTGCTTTCCTTGCAGTCAGGCTAAGCTCAGGACTCCCACGGCAACAACCCTGAGTCTCATCTGAAGCAGTTTCAGGCTCCATCTGTGCAGGTGCTATGAAAAATAATCAACCATTGTTCAAAGCTAACTGTACCTACCACCTCTCCTCCCACAGATGCCAGCCTTACCTTCCTTTGTAAATGGAGATGCTCACACACCTGCACATCCCACGGTTTTGAGAGATCTATTTTCTAACACTTACTTTCAATTAATAAACACTTTGTATGTGGCTTTTCAACTTATTCTCTGCCTCTAGCTTGAATTGTGTGGGTCCTTTTTTTTTTTTACTTCACCTACTGTTTTCATACATACTAGGAAGGTCACGCTGCTCATGCATGAATGCATTTTTGTGATTATACATTCAAGAACGTGTTGATGTGTACTCGGCCAGCCTTCGGGGAGGAAAGTGGATGGTTTTGGTTAACAAAATGCAGAACTTTCCCCTACACCTTTTAGCAAACAAAACTGCTACCTGCCAAGCATGACAAGGGAGCTGGTGCAAGCACAAGCAAGCAGCCCAGCAGATTTTTGGTAATCACAGCTAGTGCTCTGAGCAGTCAGCACATCCCAAGTGCACTTTCACCATCAAGAAGCCCTCCTCTAACACATCATGCGAGGTGTGCCGGATCCAAAAGCACAGCTTTTGCCTCAAGAAGTCTTTAAAAGTTACACAGCAACAGGAGCTGGGGTATGAGCACTGCAGAGACACTGGGACTCCAGCCCTGAGTGTGCATCTCCACCACAGTGGTCCCTTCTAAGCTTAAAGTTAAGGAAATTTAAATCAGTGACCAGCTCTGATGTGGAAATCTCAGTACTTCTGCCAAGCACTGCTTTTGGGCAATAGTCCAAGGCTGAACAAACAGGTCCCAGCCCTTGGGATGGAGCAGTTTGCATTTCCTCCCTGTTCTAAAGGCTGAGGTTGCACCAGGAGTGAGGAGAAAGTCACCTCCTGGTCTAATCTTCAGAGCTATCTGTGCTGCTGTGTCACGCAGAGCAGGGGGTGGTTTGTTCTTTTACTGCTGTTGTTGAAACAAGCAATTTTATATCCACTACAGTAGGACTCTTAACCCAAACACTTGAAAATCCTTTTGAAACCACTTCTCTATTACTCTGCTTCCCTGCTAAAATCTAGCAGCAAAGTGATGCAGGGAGGTCTCCTCTTGCAAGTAAAACATTGTTTTTACATGAAATATTTACTCATGCTGGGAAGCCTAAACACAGACCAAGACTAACCTGTCAGAACTAACCAAGCACAGCCTTACCACTTTGCACTCACACACAGCCTACAGGGGTTTCCATGGGTTCCATTTAAGATCCTACCCAAGTATCAGGCCCACTTTACTGAGACCCCTCCTCCCTCATTCCCTCCATTAGAAAATGTAACTTGTTCCACAGAGCTCATCTTAAAACTGTTAATAATGGAGTGGTTGAATAAATTACTGCAGAACAGATATTTTTAGAAATGGGAAACTAGAATCCTTTTGCCTCCAGCCATTAATTAGTCTATTTGGGCTACACTTTTAAGAGGACCTGGAGCAGAACTCACTGTACAGTGACCTATTAATCCCCACAACTTCACTTAATGATGGTGCTCATCTAGGATAGGGAGGAAGCTCATTTTGCTGCTGGTTTTTGGCTAAGCTGCTACAACCAGTTGTTTGCCATTGATAAAGCAAAAAGGTCTTTCCCTCCCACCCCTTTCTCAATCCATTCCACTCCAGATTATCTAGCTAATTTATCATTAATCTGCTTTCCAGTAGTCCATTTTCTCATTTGCACAACTCCCCCAGGCTTCATAAATACCAGAATTACCCGAGCTAACTTTGCAGGAAAGCCTTGGGTGTTTCCCTACATGCACACTGAATAAGGCTGCCTGTCAGGAAACTGTTTCACATTAAAATTCCTGAACCTCAGTGGGATCCCTGTAACCATCTGCAATGACAGCACAAAAAGGAAAAGCACTTTATTCAGCAGGTGGGACTGGGCAGCAGAGTCAGTGGAGCAGCACAGGGCAGGAACTACAGAATTCAAATGTTTCATGAACTATGGAGACCTCTTGGACAGGACCAGGACACATTAGACCTCATGGGCAAACAGAGCATCTCCTTTCCAGCCACATTCATTTTGTGAGGTTTTTTTTAAAAGCAAACAAGAAGCATGCTGGAAGCTGTGGTCAGAGTGTGGCCCTTGCACAATGACAATGCACTCCCCAGGGTAGAAGTGGTTCTGAGTAGTTTAGCACAGAGAACCATCTTCCACTTAAAAAAATCCTGTTGCTTCTGCTGATTCAGCCACCCCCTGTAATTAGGAGGGAATGCTACAGGTCTTACCCAGAATTATGAGGAGGAAAGAAAACCCAGGCTAACTGGGGGCAAGGATATGAACCTTCCACTGCAGACCCAGTGCTGAGGCACCACACACCACACCAGGGTCTGCCTGCTCCACCCCACATCCCTCTCCAGACACACAGAGAGCAGAACGCTGCCTTTGTTGGCTGTACTTTGACCAGGGGCTATTTTGATCAAGCACCAGTCATATGCAGCACTTCATCCTCCTTTCTGAGGCATCATGTGGTGGGGTAAGTGCTCAAATCAACTCACTGGTTCATTGTATTATTTACGCCTCTAATCTATTTTAGTACACAACCCTGACATTCAAAGATTATTCTTTTCCTGACCCAGAGAGAGAGGTCTCCACATTTTTTACCTCCTGCTAAGAGATGTAGAGGGAGGGGAACATCCCCTGGAAAAAAAAAAACAAAAAAACAAAAAAAAACCCCACCAAACCAACAAAAAAACCAAACAACTCAAAAAAGCCCCTTATCCCTTTTAAGTACAGTGCTTACTGGAAGTCTGATTAAACCAGTCCCTCCTAGAACTGCAGCGATGTTATATGCAGAATGGAATTAGGACCAGTTTATTTCCTGTTAATGGACTCCCTTAGCAGTTAAAAAAAAAAATTATGGAACTAAAAACCTCAGGAAACTCCAGGCTTCCTACCAGCTGATGAATTAGATCAACAATATTTCATTCTTGTTGATCTCTCTGGGTATCTCTGCTCCTGGATGCTGCTATATACAACAAAGTTGAAGCACTAAGCCAAGTCCTCATGTGTTTTCTGGAGCTGGGACATGTAGTGACAGGACAAGGAGGAATGGTTTCCAACTAAAAACTAGGAGGTTTAAATTAGATATTAGCAAGAAATTCTTTACTGTGAGGATGGTGGTGAGGCCCTGGCACAGGCTGCCAAGAAAATCTGTGGCTGCCCCATCCCTGGAAGTGTTCAAGGCCAGGTTGGATGGGGCCCTAAGCAACCTGGTCCAGTGGAAGTGTCCCTGCCCATGCAGGGGGATTGAAATGAGGTGATCTCTGAGGTCCCAGCTGTGATTCTGTGATTCCATGATCAATGCTGCCGCCTGCCCATGGCTTTCAACATAGGTCACAGATATATATTTTAAGGTTGGATATTTGGTTGATTTTGGGGTCTTTTTCTTCTTCATTTAACATAATTTAATCTGAGTTTTTCTTTCCTGTTGCTGGCAGAAGCCTTGTCTTTGCTGGACTACTGTAACTGGTTATAATACAATTAATTTTAAATCAGTAAAACTCTCTGGGGTTAAGCCTTGGATGGCCTGGAGCAACTGTTCAGCTCATAGAACAAAGGGTCTTGTATCTTAAGATCATATGCTTGAACCTCTCTCCTCAATCTCATTTATACCAGTTTTGCTATTACTGGAAAACTAAGCTTGAAGTGGCATTTGAGGAAGAAATCAAAACTGAACAAGAAGAGAAGTAACAAAGCAATGGAATGCAAAATAAGCAGGTAGTTTTTCTCTCTAAATCTAGATATACAGCAGCCTTTCTAGCCTGGATTCTGTTTGTTCAAGGGCAGGTCAAGACATGATGCAAACACTTACAGAGCAGAGTTTTCTGCAACGAAAGCTTTGGGTTGCTCTTAGCTGGCCCATTGGAGCAAAAGTAACTTATCAGATTTCTCTAGAAGGCACATGGTCCACCAGCACAGTTGGCCACATCTGAAAAATTGTGTTTCCTGTGAGCTGATCCCAAAAATTGCATTGCAATGGAATGAACCGAGCTGCACCAGGGGAGAGAAACAAGGCAGAACATGGAGGTAAAAAGGCAAAATCCAAAACACAGATCAAAGAGTGAGTTTAGCCACACACAATCTGTTGCAAGACACTGTGTTTCTTGGTAATGCAAACTACCCAACGATTTGATTGAGAATAACATGGAATTTGGTTTGTTGTGGAAATGGTTTTGGGTTGGGAGAATGCAGAGGCAACGGGTGTAAGAAAGAAAGCAAACCCAGGACTGAGCTTGCAAAAAAGAAAAAATAAATAAATACTATAGCAAATTAGATCTTGCCACATGCAGACAAATACCAAAGTCTTGGCTGGCCTTCACAGACACCAGGAGCCACAGAGAGAAAGGAAATTCAGACCCCTTTGGGTGATACCACATTCTGAACCACACAACCATCGGATGAATTCAGAGCATAACATTTCCAAAAGGAATGAAGAGGAATCTCTGAGTGCTGCCTTAAGAACTGAGCTGAAAGATGGAGAAATATATCTATTCCTATTCAAACAAAAAAGGAAAATACTATCAACAGAAAAATATGTAAAAATGAGATGTATATAAAAATTTAAATGTATAAAATATTAATCCGATGCCTGTGACAAGTATCTGGCCAATCACCGATTTATTTCATCTCTACAACTCATATAAAAGGATAATTTACTTCCAGCAACACAGAATAATTTCACAGTGAAAGTTTAAGCAAAGATTGGATTTCAGCAAAATCTCTTTAATAGGAATCCATGACTCTTCAGAAAAAAAATCACAATGTTTTTGACTAAGTGTGAACAAAGCTTGTATTCTGATTGAGAAAAGCTTTACATTTATTGAGGGTAAATCCCTTATCTCTTCTGCAACAGAATCTCCACTGATCTGTGCTGTCAGCTACAAGTGTGACGCTGTACAAACATACCTGTTGGTATTCTTGTCTCGTTTGCAACTGGGATAACTGTTTACAAATAAGTGCTCTGTCAGATAAAGAAACATACTCAGAAGCCAATAGCTTCATTTTCCACTTCCCCAGCAGGTTCTACCAAAGATACACACGACATCTCAGAGGATGTTTAACATATCTTTAATGCTGCATTAACTCTGATCAGCTGTATAATGACGACTCTGGCACGGGAGAATAAATCCATCTTTCCCAAGGTGACTTTAACTTGGACCTGCTTTTGCTGATAATGGTACAGGGAAGGCCTTTAAAGGTTATCAGTTTGCCTTCTTTGGCTACCAATATTCAGCCAGGTCTCCTTGACACAAGATATTGCTTAATACTCAGAAGAAACTGTGGCAAAGAAAATAAACTCTCCAAGATCACACAGAACTAGGAGTAGAAACTTAGTGCAGAATGAAAAGCCTTAGTTATAGACTTCCTAATTCTAGCTCATATAATTTCTACAAGTTCTGCTGTTTGTCTGTGCCAACTCTGTACAGCTGCAAAGCAGACATATTGATTAAAAAAAAAACCACACCTCTTCAACATTTTATGGGGCTCTCTCAAACCACATCACTTTATGAGCACATTTATTTGCATTGCCTTTGCCAGCTGCTGCACACACTTAAGTAGAATACAGTTAAATGTCAATTTCATCAGAAAGTATCAGCCCTGATCATTTCCGTTTATAGACCACACTTTGCAATACTACCATCGTGAACGCTGCCCTTCCTACATGGAATTAGTTCAAAGTAGGAGAAGCAGAGCATTCAGCCATGCACAAAGGAGCTGCCTGAAGACAGAACAAGGAAGAAAGTGCCAACTCCACTTGTTAAACTGCTTCTGTCACCTGAGCCATGGCTTCGTCTCCTCCCGCAAGCTGTTCCCGTCTCTTTCCGGCTGCCCCTGCCCAGCAGCCGGACACTGAGCTGTGACACTTGGCCATCTGGGCCTGATCTCCGGCTGTGCTTTGTGCGTCTCCATGGCCAGGCCAGGCTCCTTGGGCACCCATGCCGGTGGCCCGCCACCACCTCCGCCAACAGCCCCACGTATTCCCAGATGTTCCAGCGAGTCTCACGTATGGAACATCTCTTTCGCTCCGTGCCCACCCCGGCCCCACGCAGCGGGTGTACCCACGCTGGAAAATCCCACTTGGAGCCCAGCTCCTGCCCCGATTTCCTGCGGGAGCGGAGGAAGGCGCGGGCTTGCCAGGCCGGCAGCCCCGCACGGCTCCCCAGGGGCTGCCGGGCCAGCCACACACACCGTGCTAGAGGCCGGGCTTTGAACACATCACTAGCAGGTTATATAATATATGCTTATCTGTAAGATACGTATTATATTTATAAATAATAAAATATTAAAACAGGAGGGGCTTCCCCGTCCGGCCTCTCAGCCGGCGCCCCCGATCGCGGGTCCCGGGCTGCCGCGGGCGGTGCCCACCTGAAGACGCGGAGCAGGAGGCAGGCGATGAGCGCGGCCGTGAGCGCGCAGGCCCCGATGACGGCGGCTTNGCCGGAGTTTCCCGCGGCCTCGCCGCTGCCTTGGGCCCCGCTGCTGCCGGGGCCGGCGCTGCTCCTTCGCTCAGCACGAACAGCTCTTATTAGAGAGGATCCACGGGGGCTGCGATGGTGGGGAAGGGTCTGGAGTGGCTGAGGGCACTTGGTTTTTGAGCCTGGAGGAGAGTGAGGGCAGAGCTCACCGCGGGCTGCAGCTTCCTCGGGAGGGACAGCTCCGATCTCTGCTCTGTGTGACCAGCGACAGGACCCGAGGGAACCTGGAGCTGGGTCCGGGGAGGCTTAGGATGGATACTGGGAAAAGGTTCCTCACCCAGAGGTTGGTGAGCACTAGAACAGCTACCCAGAGAAGTGGTCACAGCACCGAGCCTGGCAGAGTTCAAGCAGCATTTGGACAACACTCTAAGGCATAGGGTGGGATGGTTGGCATCTCCTGTGCAGCGCCAGGAGTCGGAATTCGATGATCATAGTGGGTCTCCTCCACAAAACTCTCTGTTCTGTGATTCTGTAGCCACTTTTAATTACAACACACAATATTGGCCCAGCTGCAAAACAATCACAGGGTTCATACTGCCATCAAACAGGGCACAGACCTCCCGAGCTGCTGGGTCAGCATGGCCCAGCTGCTACATCAACAGTTCCTACATCAGATTTATGTCTTTTTGCCTTTTCACTAATCACCAGGGCTCTGCTTCCAGGGTAATGTATTTACAGATCTTTCACATCTTTAAAAATATAAGATGCGAGAAAATCTCAGCCATGGTTCTGCAAACCATCCTGGGGCACTGAGCATGTGAGTGGTGTCATCAGCCAAGCCAGACAGGCAGCATAAATCATAGAATTATAGGAATCATAGAACATCCTGGGCTGGAAGGGAATCACAAGGATCACCCAAATCCTGGCCCACCAGAGGACAGCCCCCAAAATCCCACCCGGTGCCTGAGAACATTATCCAAATGCTGCTTGAACTCTGTCAGGCTTGGTGCTGTGACCCCTGCCCTGTTCCAGTGACCAACCACCCTTCTCTAGATCCTCCACCATCTTCATAACCCTCCTTTGAACACTCTCTAATGGCTTTATATCCTTCTTGTATTGTAGCACCCAAAACTGCACACAGTGTTCGAGCTGAGGAGTAAATGAGGGAGCAAAGTGCCTGTGCCACAATACTGCCAAAAACAACTTTTGTTTTCAGTGTTCAGTATTAGCAAGAGCTTCATCACTGCTAAATAATTGTATGTGGGGACAGGGGCACGTTGGCAGTGAAATGACATGAAACGAAGGGGAAAGATGAAAGAGCTGATTTCTGTCCTGCTAAACTCTGCACTTCACAGCTGGCAGGGCAGGGTGTGATCTATATTATATGTGTGACTAAGCTGTGTAGGAGATGGCAGAGGTGTATTCCTGCAGGCAGTGTCCTTCTGGAGATGTGGCAGTGGAATAATGCCTGGTTCATTTGCCTCCCTGGCCAATTGGGATGCTGTATCAAATGCCACCCACTCGGTCATAAAAGCATCCTGTGTGTTTTGCAGGAAATTCTTTGGGATGAGGAAATTTTGACATGGACACTGTGCAGAAGGCCCCCTAGACTGTCTGAATTGGGCATTGTTCCGAGTTTATTTCATTGCTGACTTTTGTGCAGTTTCCCAGTTTCCAACATGGGGCCTTGGTTTATTTCTGTTCAGAAAAAAATAAAATAAATAAATCAGTAAAAATTCCATCTGGGCAGGAGGTCAGATTGGTGGTGTGGGCTATTTCCCAAACACTGGTGTGAGTGTTGCTCACATGAGTTATCATTTGTAAACACTGACCCTGTTGCTGGCCCTGCCTGTTCTGAGATGTTTGCCAGCTGCTGCCAGCCTCTGCCAGATCCCTCTGGCATTCATCCTGGCAGAGCAGTGCTTCCCCGTAGGATGAGGGAAGATGTGTAAAGGACTTCCAAAACAAGAACCACCTCCCGCAGTTTGAGTGAATGTATCGGAGGTTAAGAGCCATTAACACGACAATTTTGGAGACCATAATTTGTTTCAAGTGGCTTCAGGATTTCTTGTTTTGGTTTGGCATTTTTGTAGGTTTTTTTTTTTTTTCCTCCTCAGATCTTTACTGATATTTCCCATGTCATTTGCCTAATTTGGGAATCATTCCTGGGTCCTGGTCTGGAATGTGGGATTTCGCAACTCTGTTCTTCAATGACATCATGTGGTTTGTTCTGAACACAGCAGTAATAAATGAGAGCAAGGGGAGTTTACCAGCCCTTCTATAATAAACATTTTATCTGAACAGTCATCTTTTGGGGATATGAACTAATTTGTGGGGTTTAGATTTTACCTACTAAGTCGTGTTTTCCATGTATGTAGGACAAAGAATCCCACTTGGATAACAAGGAAGCAACATCTTGGTTTCATCTCCCCCTTAGCAGTGGAGGCTGTGAAAGCCAGCGCTCCCGAGAGCTTTGGTGGAAGAACACGGCTTTGAGAAATCGAGAGGATGTTCAGACAGTGAAAAATGCAGAAAGTATTTGGTTTCCCCTCCGATGAAGCTTGTGTTTCATTCCTGACACAAACACACTCCTGGAGGAGAGGGCTCTGCAGGTTGCAGGGGTGGGAGCTGGTGTAGCTTTTCTCCCTGCTGAGTTTTCTTCCCGTTTACACCTGTTCGGTGTCATTACAAGTTGGAACTCTCCGTAGCAATTGCACTTTCTGTAGAAGAGTCTGTGCTGGCTAAATAGAAGGAGAGAGTGTGTTTCTGTATGCAATTGCTTCTGGGAATGGCAGATTTCTGTATTTATGGATGCCTGATACAGGAGCAGCCCTGTTTGTGGGGAAGGCTCTTCATGCACTGCTTAGCAATGCATATGAAGCTCAGGCTGCCCCTTCCTTTGTGCTCTCAGATGGCCTCCAGGCAGCACCCAGATGTATTTTTAGCTCTCAGAATAGGGGGGAATTTGCAAGAAATTGTGCAGAGAAGAAATAAGCAAAGGAGTGGAAGCTGGCTCAGTCGTCAGATTTAGGCAGGCTGGATTTGCAGGAATAAATAAGTGTTTCTGTGAGAGAAATGAAATGTGTACAAAATGAGGCAAACTACATTCCCAAAGATTTGCTGCAGAAGTAATACACCTTCTGGAAAAGACCAGGGTCCAGTAAGGAAGGAAATAAAATGGAGCTGGTAAGATATCTGTGCTCCATGAGCCCACCTCTGACATCTCAAAAGCAAAAAGCCAGGCTACCAGCAGAGATATAAATTCAAGGAGCAATCACCTCTCCATCAGAGAGTGTTTGATATTGGATGTCAGACAAGAGAGCACAGGATAATTGCAAGATTTAATCATTCTTCCAGTGACTATTTCTAGATAACCTCAAGCAGCAGTGCAGTAAAACTGCAATGCCTCATCTATCACGAGTGGTCCAAGGGCTGCAAATATGTCCTATTGCCAAGTAAAGACCAGTGGTGTAGAGCAAGCAGGAGCTTCAGATATACTTGGACAAGTCTTTGCACATTCCTAGTTAGCACATTTCATTAGCCTGTTATTTCTATAACCCTCTAAAACATTTATGGCTTTTTGCAGACATTAAAAGACAGTGTTACTGCTGCAAAAGGCTTGTAATTTAAGTATGTGATAAGCAGCAGATTCCTTTTAAACGAGGTTGGTGCAGTCATTAAGCTGGGGTGCAGAGATTATCTCTTAAGCAGGTTCTACAATATTGCTAATACACACAATGTTGCAGTGCAGCAGTTAATCTAAAGAAAACAGGGAAAGGAAGGACAGCAGTAAACCGCAAATCTTTGTTTAGTTTGGATAACAATAATCAAAGAACACAAAAGCCGATTATGACTTTGCCTCCCACTGCTTCACTGCCTATTCATGCAGTCTGTCCTGGCTGGCCTGCTGAAGTGCAACCTGAAGGAAACTGACAAATAATTCAAGCCTTTTTTTTTTTTAAGATAACTTGCAAATGATGTCCTTAGACTGGTTTTGTTCATTTCAGCTGTGTGAAATAAACTTGTTGGGGTGGTAGTGGCTAATCTTGCAGCCTCAGATGGTTTTAGAGGTTCATTGATGATGTTAAAGTGATTGCCAAGTAGCAGGACTCCATCCAGAATTGCAAGTGACTGGGATATGGAATAAACAGAAGTGGGTTTAACCTCTGCACTATGTCCCAGTGCAGCTGAACCATCGTCAGACACGACACTTATTTTGTCATTGCAGGAAAATCAGTCAGACTGGCTCAAAGAGGAAATATCTGTGCTGTGTTAGTGCTTCTCATCCATCAGAACCTACTTACCCATGTCTCAGAAGTCTTGCACCAGCAGAAGCAGGGAGTCCACCTGAGCCCTTGCAGGATGCTGCTCTAACCTGTGGTGGTCATTGCTGCTGTGAGAGCAGCTCGGGATGTCTGTGCAGCCCTCACCAGCTGACATCCCTCTGGAGCGTGCAGCCGGTCTCCAGAAGGGCTGGAGGGCACAGAGCTGCCCTGTCACTCTCGTGTCCATCCCACGTGGAGCACCCCACCCTGGCAGTGCCTCTGGAGAGGTGATCACTCTCCCTGTCCCACACCTGTGATTTGGAGCTGCTGCTCTTGGGTGCTCTTCTGTAAATCATGAACCACCCCAAAGGGCTACAGAAGAGGGAGCAAGCCGGAGTCACACACCTGGCACACCTGGCCAAACATCTGTTTGCAGGTCCCAGGAATCCCAACACCCAGCAGAGCAGGGAGCAGATGAGGCACACTGGCTCTCCAATACATCCTCCTTCCAGCAGCAGCAGACTGTAATCCTGGTTTAAGTGAGCACTGCCTGTAACTGTCATCCCAGCACCGGCCTTCTCCCTGGAATGACAGTGATCTTGAGTTGCCTGGAATAATTCTCTGTGTGAAGCAGCTCCCCTGGAAGCTGTGAGATTAAATCCTTGTGGCATCTTGTTACAGGGATCAGCTCATAGGGGATTATGGATGTGCAAGTGGCACCCACTCTCTGGGGAAAGTAGGAAAACATCTGTTAACAGCTGCAGCCAGGCTTCCAAATCCCCGGTGTGAACCAGACCTAAGACTGTCCTGTGGCAAGATGGATATCAGGAGGAAGGTGTGCTGACCAAAAGGTGAGCTGACAGCAGGAAATCTGTGAGCTCTCACTGCAGTTTGTTGCTTTCTAAAAGGGCTGAACCCTGTGGTTTGTTAGTGGGGTTTTTGTTTAGTTGCTTCTGTTGTGATTTCCAGAGGAAGATTTTTCTGGTTTTACTTTAGCATGAAGCCTTATCTCTTTGTGACTGGAGGGTCTCTATGGATGAGTGAAGAAATAGTAGGATTATGACCTTACTAGATCCAAAAATAAAAGATAAGCAATCAGGAAAGGAAGGATTATTTCTTAAATTGCCAAAAATTCACTGTTGTTTGTTATAATCTATTTAATTAAAATATCAGAAAGACACCTGGGATAGGAATTGAGCTGCTTAGAAGACTCAGGTATCTCATCACTGTGAAAAAACCTCACACCTACTTTCCACACCCTTTAAAAAGCAAAGCAGAAAGGGAAAAATGTCTTGATAGTTCTTCAGAAGACAACCTGTTTTTTTCAACTAAATTTTGACACCAGAGGAGTGGGTGTAAAATATATTTGTTTCCCTTCAAACCAACTAAATAAATGTCGCTTCCTACCCCACAAATTGTCACTTAAAGCAGCCTTTGTGAGCTGCAACTTCTACCCATCTCTTGTTTTTGCTTCCTGAAACACCATTTAAAACATTTTCAGCATCACCCCAAATACAGCTGATGATTTTTGGAAGCAGCACTTCAAATGAGGCTGGCTGTGAAGAATTTGCCTGGCACTAAACATCTGCTGTCAGTGCTGTTATCAGCTGAGTGCCACAAACCCTTCCTCACCTGTGGGATGCTAATAGGTTTACTGCAGTTCAGATGAAAGATGTCTAGTCCGTAAGCCTATCCTGTTTCTCCCAATTTTCTTTCCCCAACCCAAACACCTGTGAAAGAATGTGGTGTTTATGAAGTTGGAGTCTGATAGCACTATTTGGAGCCAAACATAACATACAATCCTCCCTAAGGATGCACTGGGGTTCTAGCTAGGAAGATTTGCTAATTTAGTCCCTACTCCAACTCCTGTCCCTGCCAAATCTGCCATGCCTCTAAATCCTGAGCACCAAAAACCCTATGAGCCCTTCTCCTGAGCCAGATGTACTTACTGTCTTCCAGTGTACCATAAACTTCATTTCAAATCAAACCCCTTAAAACTTCAGTCCTAAATTCAAATCCTTACTGGTAGAGTGAACCTTGCTAGAGCATGAAGACTCATCCAGTGCAGGGAACAGCATACCCATTCTCTAGGAGAAGGGCTGATAGAAAAATCAACTCATTTGAATTCAGCTCAGAAAAATTTTTCACTTTCTGTCATGCTTCCTGCCAGCAGAATGCAAAGCCTTTTTAATCAGACTAAACATTCTCCAAATCCCTGGGCAGTGAGTAATAATGTCTACTTCTATAGTATACTTCAAAGCCTCTCTTCAAAGCCTTCACTACCTGCAGAACACCAAAATGACCTTTATTTCACAGAGAGATAAAGCCACACTGGGCAGCAGTGCCAGCCAAGGCAGGATGGAGAGATGGCACAGGATGCTCTGCACATGGATTCGTACCAGCTTCAGTCAGAGGCAGGGTGGGACAGGCCTGCAGGTCACAGAACACTGAAATCATGCAGACAGCCTTTCCACAGGCAAGAGGGCTTTAGCTAATGCCAGGCAGGGTGGTGTGAACCTACAGGCAAACATCATTCCTCTGCCCCCACCTACTCCAAATCCTTTAGCACTGGGTGCTCTGGAGCCATCTAAAGCAATCTGGCAGTGGATTGTCCTGTCTCAGTTCCCTGGCTGCACTGCTCCATCCTGCCTCTCCTCCAGAATGTCCTTCCCTGGCTGCTGGCAGTGTCCTGAAGGGAAGGATGCCACAGTGTGGCAGGGACACTTGCACAGAAGAGCTGCTCCAACTGGCTAAATTTGCCCAGTTTCCCCAGGGCTTACAGATCAATGATTCATTTTCAGTTGAGAGTGTCCCCAGGAGTCCTCTCCCTGTCCCAGCCCCCTGCTCTTCCAGCCAAGAGGTGCTGGGAGATGGTTTAAGGGAACTCAAGACTACCTGCACACCACGGCAGGTTCCAAGGCCTAAACCTTGTTTGGAATCTCTAGAATCCCTCCTTAAATCCGACTCCAAACACACAAACATATAAACCAAGGGAAACACAGTAGACTTTTTCACTTGTAAATTTTCATCTGCCAGCAGAGAAGCCGAGTGTAGATTTCAGGGAAATACGAGAGAGTTAGTTACGCTCCCCTGAATAATCCACTCTTGTCAACAGAGGTGGCTAATAGAGGCTCTGCCTGGGCATTTGGATGGAAATTAATGCATGGAGGAGACAAAGCTGTGTGCAGTTTACAGACATGACACCAGCTCGGTGAATGGAAATGATACATTGAGTTTTATTAGAGAAGACTCTTGGTAGGTGTGTTTATTAAATGACCTGCCTGCCAGAAATGCTAAAGGACTCTCTGTTTTCCTTCTGGCTCGCTGTATCACATCTCTAGGGCTTCACATGGAGCATCCCCCCACACACTGCACTCTTTAGGCTTTTCACCCCATGGCATGATCCTAATGAGCATCACCTTTAAAGCTTATAGGCATCTGCAGAGATGAAACTTTCAATCTGCCCAGGTCTCAGATTCACTGCACTGGGATATTTTTGCCCCAAGTGTCTATCCAAGTCTATCCAGATTCCTTTGCATTATCTTACCCTGGTGTTTTTGATCCCTTTCAACTTCATGTCACTGTGTGAATGCCTGTCATCCTTTTGTTTAATTCTTCCTTAGAGTCATCAATAAAAATGTCAGTAAAGACCAAAGACCTCATCTCTGTGATGCTCTAATAAACATAATTCTGTAACAGAATCACTCTCTGTTTAGTATTCTTCTTTGCAGCCACTCAGCTGTGATTTGGTCCATGGATTATTGTATTCAGATCATCCAAAGAGCTAAGTTTTGTGATATGTTATCAAGTGCTTTACCAAATCAAAAAAGGCTCACTGATTTTTAAGATCAGAAAGAAGCATGAGAACATCAAATCTTCTCCTTTCAATCCTCGACTGAGCTTGCTAAGGTACCACTGAAGCATCTCTTCCAGAGTGTCCACAGTTGAAGACCCCATGAGATGAAAAATCAAACACTTTGCTTCATTAATCACACATATTGCTTTTTTTCTGTTTTGTTTTAAGATACTTATTGTTAAATTTAATCAGTCTTTGCTTTCTAGACATTGGGTTTGTGTCTTTTTTTTCTTTAAAGATTGCCTGGTATCCTGTTGTTTCTCGTTGTGCTTGTTGATGTTTCATGCAGTGATCCTTGGCTTTTTTTCTTTTTTATTACTAACACTGCTCTTGATTCTACAAACTCTTATTTTCACATGTGCCTGTGTGGAGAATTCAGTCTCTGTGATGAGGAGGCCCTGCTTTCATGGGGCAATTTGCAGACTTTGAACTAGAGTTTCTAATTCTCCCCATAAACAAATACCTATCAGCCCTGTCCTGCACATCTTGCTATTGCCTGTGTGTTCCCTAATGTACTTTAATTTTCATGTCTCCATGCATAACTCATTTTCAAGCATTTCAAAGCTTAGGTAAGTTTCAAGATTGTCTTTAAACAATGGTCCAGATTCTCAACTTGTTCAAATGTGGGCAAATGCAGAGCAACTGCTTTGAAGACAGCATTGGAAAACAGGTATAAATGTCAGGGGAGACAGCCACAATCTCTTTTGATATCTCTGGAGCAGGTCATGCAGAAATAGAATCCCAAACAATATCTGTGACCAGCTGTTCTGTTCATCCTGTGCCTCCAGTCATTCTCCACCTACAGCAGATCTCATCTCCCAGCTGACAAGAAAACCCACTAATCCAAAAAATGGAATTACCTAATTTTCTTCCCCATTATCTGAGGCTCATAATAGAAATGTGAAACGACCTGCTCTATTTCAGCAGCAAAAGCAAAGATGCCAGTTGACTCTCAGCTCTCAATTCTCACTACATCATATTTCCATTTGCAAAGGTCAGGGTCAAGCCTGATGGGGATTTTTGTTCAGGAAAAGCTCCCTACAGATTAAATGGGATTCTTTCAGATTTAAAGAGGGAAGGGGAGAAAGAGAAAGAAAGAGCTGCAGGTTTTATTTAATGGAAAAATCCTAGTTCTCAGGTGGGGGCAGTTCTGCTGACTTAATACCAGTTGCAGACTGGGAGCATCCTGTGCCTGTGCTCCACTGTCTCATCCCATAAATTGTGGCCAGAATCACAGAGGTTTCCCTCTGTCCCTTCATTTCAGCCAGCTAGGGCTGTGCCATGCCTTTCTCCACGGGAAGGACTCACACACCATGATGTGGATTCAGGGATTCCCCAGAGCCATCAGTGAAGGAGAGACGGGAGCTCCATCCTCACACTCGTGCCTGTGATGGACAGTCATCCCACAGGCAGGGAATCAAGAGGAGGGAGAGATATCTAAACATTTCTTTTACTTGCTCAACCTCTGAGCACAAATATACGGGTGCCTAGGTCTGGGCTTCATCCTGTGAGCTGTAAATAAGGACCTGTAAGCCATCTTAAGCTTGCAAATCTCCCTGTCAGCCTGAGA
This sequence comes from Ploceus nigricollis, assembly GCA_013399945.1. Classification (NCBI taxonomy): domain Eukaryota; kingdom Metazoa; phylum Chordata; class Aves; order Passeriformes; family Ploceidae; genus Ploceus; species Ploceus nigricollis. The sequence goes on along the minus strand of VXBC01010008.1, from coordinate 880,798 downwards.
AATCAACTGGCGTCGCCAGCCAGAGCCAGCAGAACACATTTCATAACCCTCATTCCTCAGGGCTGAGAGCAAACCCAGCACTGCCTGTGGAGCTGGGACATCACAGAGCACATGGAACAGGGAGAGCACAGACCCATGCAGAGCTGCTGTCACCACCAAGGCCACCAGCAGAGCTGGGCTGCTTCCTCTCCAGGGCTGGAGCACTGGATGAACATGGCTGGATGCCATACAGAGCCAGTGCCATGTTCAGGCTCCTGGCATTGAGGTTGCCAAGGAAGCAAAGTGGCAGGATCTCCTCCACGACATCTGCATTGTCTCATAAGGCATCAAATATGCCAAGGAGATTCCTCCCCTGGGCCATCATCTAGATTGGTGACACGTTTGACTTGCGTGGTAGTGAAGGTGGGAGCTCTGTGCTGTGAGCTCAGTGCCACAGCAGTAAGGAATGATTTTGCTCTTGAGTTTGGGTTTCACAGTGTCAGAAAGGCCCACACTTTATGTCTGAGCACCAGAGCTCTACATCCTCATTCGTGTGCCTAAAGGAGTGTCAGCCTCAGGCTGGGAATTCAGGCCAGGTGGTTTGGCAGGGCCCTGCAGGAGCTTTTTGTAACATGCTGCTCTCAGACCAGCTTCCTCAGCTGCACAGCTCCAGGGAGGTGATGGAGGGCACAGTACCTGCCTGCATCATGATGCCATGCTGAAGTTACCCTTTTTTTCCCCCTGCCTATCCTCCCTTCCTTCCCTGGCCACCCTTCCACAGCAGAGGCTGCAGTGGGACTGTGGAGGCTCAGGTTTATCCAGGGACTGTGAAGCCCGAGGGGTGAAAGGGAGCAGCTCCCACAGCTCCTGAGAAGTGAGGAAGGGGGCAGTGAGTCAAGCAGGAGCACTGATCCAGGTCCTGCATGGTGAAGCTGCTGTACAGCACATCAGGGGCTTTTTGGAGAGCGAGGCCAAGCCCTGGCTGGCAGAGTTACATCCAGACAGTAGCAGTGATGAATGGGATGTGATTCGTGTAGCAAATGTGCTCCTGTGATGGAAATCACTTTGCTGGAGGATTGATGATGCTCAGCATGGGTCAGTTCATCTCTCCAGTTCCCTGTCCTAGATCCTGGCAGACACAGAGACCACAGCTCACCCTCCACCAGCCCTGAGCATCGCTCATGCTGTAGGACTGACTCAAGGCACCAAGGGGATTGGCTTTTTGGGTGGAAGATTTTCCAGATACATTTTTTGGGAGCTTGGGCAGCACAGCTGAAAACAGCTCTGCAGCCCCAACTGAAAGCTGCCCAGAGCTGCAGGGAGGCTGCAGAGACTATGACACAGGCTATGCAGTCTGAGGGAGACAAGCAGATTTTGAGGGATCAAAGTGGTCTAAAAGAGGGTGTTTCTCACTTTGGCCTGCAAATAATAGTGTAAGTTGCAATAGGGCAAATCCTTGCTGGGAAACATCAGGAGTACTGAAAGCTGGATACTTCTGTGCTACCAAAAAGGTGTTTGGGACCCAGGGATCAGATGTTCCTTTTAAGCTCCTACTTCATCCTGCATCAGGACTGCACTCAAGAAACTATTTGAGAACAGTGATATCACCTGGGGATGGGACTCCAGTTCCCCATGAGTAAGTGGTTAAACCCATGCAATTTTGTGATTTTCTTTTCCCAAGGTCAGGACCATCTTGCAGAACCTCTGGGGATAACAGAAGGAATTTTTCCTGCTCGTTGGAAGCACAATTGCCATGTGATGCAGGCCAGCTGGGGAGAACTGAGGAGCCACATGTGGTGGAAGAACAATGCCAGCCTGCCTCTGGGATTGGGGCTGCTGCAGCTTTCTCTCCTGTTGTATTTCAAGAGGGTTTTAGTAACTCTTGGGACCTCTTAAAACAGATTGTCTGATTCCTGGCAGTATATTTTGAGCGCCCAATTTGTTTCATGGCACAGAAGCATTTGTGGACCATGATGTTTCTATGTCAACACGTGCTTGAGGAGGGTTTTCTTTCACCAGAAGTGGCAGGTGTTAGAATCCAGATCAGAGCTCTCTCCACATCATTATTTTTAGAAAAGGATTTCTTTTTTTAATAAGACATGTTGATAAGTTTTCTCTATGTGGGATTAAAAGCACTTCAGGCTCATGCACAGAATTTTGCTTTATAAATCTGTGGGAGTGCAGATTTCCTCCACTCTTGTCCACTCTTGTTATATTGCCTTTGTGAAATGGGAATAATAAACCTTGTCTGCCTCCTGAAGGGGCAGAGAATTAACTCTTTGAAGTTTGTAAGACCATATAAATGCCTTCCTATTATTAAACTTACTACTGCTCAGGGCTTTTAAACAGCTGCCACATTTCACTTCAGAGGAGGTTGCCTTGAACTGGTAGGTGAAGTGAACACAGTATATCAGGGTGTTATGCTGAAAAAAAACTTTGGGATCTGTTAGATTGAAAGGCCCTATATAAATATGAGTTATGTGTAGAAATAGATTTTATAACCCTATCATTCTCCTCTGGTGTACCTCTTAATCTAAGGGCTTCACTATCTTTTATGAACACTTAACAAGACCTATATTAAGCTTCAAGCCTCTTCAGAGCACATATTTTACACGGTGTCAATGCAGAGGGGACAGACCCATTTTTTTGCCCAGCTTACACAGCAGGTCAGCGACAGACCCGCCTGGCCTGCTCTGGTAATTAGTAATTCATAATGACCTGCTGGACAGAAAATGCTGAGAGAAATACAGGAGCTTCAGGAGAAGATGGCCTCTAATGCTGTCATGTTTTGAAAGATTCGCTGCCTTTTCCTCTCCTTTCAACTTTTCTAGGAATAGCTGAAGACTGATGGTCTCGTTTAACAAATGTAGGCTCCTGTTAAGTGGTTTTGGATTACAGGCTCAAGGGCCAGTCCCTGAGCCTGGTGTCTCTGTGTTTGATCTGCATACACTCATTCCCATCCTGTTCAGGAATGCTGGGAAAAAATAATAAGTAAAAGCTTGTGATCATCCCAATTAATGCTGTTCTGGCGACACAATGGGGAAACTGAGGCAATTCCAGATTCTATATTGAAAGTGCCAGAGTTTGGATTGATACAAGATGTAGGAGAGCAGCACATATGCATTTATTGAAGAAAGATGCATGGCATTTCACTGCTCTTATTTATTTTATGATATGCATTTCTTGCTTTGTGTCTTCAAACTACTCAATGAGCATTAGCCAATAAATCTTTCCAGTGTGGCCTGTAAAATTGGTAAATATTATTCTTGCTCTAGAGCCAGAGAAGTGAAAACAAGAAGACACAGTGGCTCCACTGAGCTCACCCAGAAAATTGGTGTTAAGGCCAGAAGTGAAGGCTCCTGTCTGTTGATGGCCACATCATCACCTGTGCTGCCATGGGTGTGCCTGTGTGTGGTGCCTTTCCTAGAGGAATTAACAGCACAGGCCTCATTTGTCAGCACTGAGATGTGCTGAGGTGCAGCACTGTGGGAAACCAGGACATCCTTTTGGCTGCCCTGGCTGGTCCGAGACCCTGGCAGGGGGCTCGGGAGCCTTGGCACAGAGTCAAAAGTACCTGTGCCTTTGATTTTAGCCCATGGGAGAACTTACCACCTCTGAGTGAAGAATTATAAGCCACAAGGGTTTTAGTAGAGTAGCAGTGAGTTTGTCACAGGGTGAAAAAGTAGAATTTTGGGGTTTTTTAGACAAGGGGTTCAAGGGGGCAAGATGGAGGAATTTGGGCATGGTTTGTCCTTCTTCTTTCTTCATGCCCTCCATGTTTCACTGTCGTGTTGGCACTTTTCTATTGGTTTAGACTAGGGACACACTGTTCAACATAGGTGACAGATATTGGCACATTATTGTAAACATAGTACATGTAACTTTTATTATAGAATGTTTGTACCATCCCACTGAGGGGCTGAGCTCCGTTCTCCATCCTGAAAGACAGACCTCAGCAGGGCAGAGACGGAACTTTATAGATAAGAAAGAATAAACAACCTTGAGAAGCAAAAGCCACGCGTCTCGACTCCTTCACGCACGGGCTGGGGAAAGAAACCCCCTAGGGTCTTGGGGTCACGCTTACCCCGAGACCCAACACAGCATGAATTCTGATTTCCAGCCCTGTCAGCCACACACGCTTCACCAAGCTTGGGGCTGCTAGAAGGGGCAAAGCAGAACATGTCCACTGTGTATTCAATGCTCAGCACCCTGTGCTCTGTTGCATTTACAGGTGCCATGTGAGTTAGAAATTAAATACTGGGAGACAGCCCCTTCTTTTACAGACACTTTATTTACAGCTGCCAAGTAAATTGGTCGTAGAAAAGGCAGCTGAATTTAGGATGTTTCTTTCCACCAAACCACTGAAATTCCCAGGCAGGTGAACTGTGAAGCATAAGGGTACCCTGGATGTGAAACATAAACCAGTTTCCTATACCTGTTCTCAGTTGGAGCTAAAGTTTCCCTGTTAAAAATAAGCAGACAGCACTATGGATGGAAATAATTTGCCTTTTTTGGGTAACATAAGTCTTAATAAAAATAAATAAATAAATAAATAAATAAATAAATAAAAGGGAAGCCTAAGAGCTTCACACCATTTCTCCCAGTTTGATGATCAAAGGTGGTTTTTGTTGTTTCTGCTGCCCCTGTTGTTTTACATGGAGAAGATTCAGTAAACAGGGAGCACGGCCGCCCAGGCAGTGGCGGGGAAGAGGATTAAACTCCGGGAGAGAGGCACAGACGGTACCTGGAGGTGACACATTTTGTACTGAACATTTCATTAGCTCCCACAAGGCTGACGCCTGTTCATTAGGCACAGACATCCCAGCCCAATTGCCCATGTAGCTCTGCAAGGGATCCCATCGCTTTATCCCAACGGTGCCGCACACAAAGCAGGAAGGCTCCAGATTTCAAGCCAGCTCCTCAGTAGGAGATGTAATTAGGGATCCTGGTCCATCAATATTTCACCACATCTGCTCCTGATCGTGCTGTGGGATGTTTCTCTGTAGCTCGTGTGCTGCTTAAACTTATCTCCTTGACAACTCTTTAGTTTAAACAAAGATTATTTTGGAACAGGAGCTGTCAAAAAACCCAGCAGCTCCAGGAAGTTTTCTTGTTAAAATATGTTGGCTCGGCAGCACCATCTTCTGTCCTGCCCTTCAAACAGCCCGGGATGTCACACTGCGAACGGCAGCGTGTGCCTGGGCTAGCTCGGGGCTAAAGAACAGTTTGAATAAAATTGAGTTAATGTTTTCCGTGCTGGGAGTCAAAGCCATAAAGCAGCGATAGCACAGCAGATGGGAAGCCCGAGTCCAGCTCTGCAGGGACCGGCCAGCCCTGGAATCCTCTGGCAAATCGCTCCCAGTGAAGACTTTTGGGGTGAGGCACCTTGGCTCTGGTGGTTGTTCTCCTGCTCAGAGGATTTATCAAGGGCTGTGAGCCCCTCGCTGCTGCTTGGAGGGAGCAGGAGCTCGGTGCTGCTCAGCACAATCCGTCTCACGCTGGCTGAGCCACCTTTCCCTGGGTTTTTGCTGCTGGGTTTGCTCGGCTTTGAGGTCATGAAGTTGCTGGATGGTTGCTCGTTGCTTGTGCTGCTTAAATGCCAGGTCCCACTCAGCAAAGCCCAGGGAGATCCAGGGACAGGAGAGGAGGAAGGACTCAAAGGAGCCAAGGCAGACAGTGAAAAATCAACAACGGTGAGAAATCAGGAATTACGGAAAGAGCTGCTCCTTGTCCCACTCCTCCACAGCACATTGGGATTCAGGCAGAGATTTGTGGCATGAAGGTTAAATTAGGAGGGCAGCTACAGTAATTTCTCATATGTTCCAGCTGGCTGCTGTCTCCTCAGCATCCTGCACACATCCTCTGGGCTGGCAGCTCACTTTACCTCCAAAATCAGCTCTGCTTCTTCATCCCACCACTCAGGCAACACCCATGTATATCTCTATAGTGTGTACAGGAGAAGGAGAGGCAATATCTGTATTTACCTTTTACTTTAGTGTCTTGTTGCAGGCCTTAAGTAATTAATATCTGAGCAGCTCATATCCTCATGTGACAATCATCACACAAGAGACAAGCATTCTTACGAAAAATATAACAAAGCCCTTAAATCTAAACCACAGCAGCTCCCTTGTAAGAGACACTCTGTGGCAGGATTGTGCAGCACAGCAATCAGTCTCACTTTAATATACAGATCAGGGGAATGTAAGAAATACTTGGAGAGCAGCCACAGCTTTCACAGCAGCTGCTGCTACGTTTTTGTCAGGATTAAGTTCATTTCAGTTATAGAAAGGCTTGTGATCACCTGCTAAGAGGAGGGTTTCAGCCGTTCAGGAGGCCGGGGGTGTGTATACAGCTATATTTAAATGGCAAATGTGCAGCACACTCTGGTGCCATCCCATTTGCAGAGCACTCTGCACACATCCCCTAATGAAGTGTTTAACTATAGGTTCCTTCTTCCTTTATAGTGTGATATGAATGGACTTTTTAAGGAGGAAATTTAAAGGAAGTGAGGAGAGGGACTAAAATAGACATCATTTGTGCTGCTGCATTGCTCAGGCTGTGTCAGGAGAGGGCTAAGCACCATCCCTTTTGGTGCTGCTGCAACCTTTCACTTCTTACAAGGCAGCCAAGTCCTGTCCCAGTGTAAGCACACGGACCCACAGCAAACACTCAAAATGACAATTTTATTTTGCACAGACATTGATGGACAAGATGCTGAGAAACCCATGTGGAAGCCTAGAGGGAGAAGACAAGGGACTGGATGCTGAGACAGAAAATGAGTGTCCAAGAAACAGTCTCTGGTGAGAGGATATGCAGTTTGACACAGCCCTTCTGCCAACCACTGACCCCAAAGGGCTCTTCCATGATGTAACTGGGCCCAAGCAGCCTGAGCCTCATGGGTGCAGTGTGAAAGGGAACAGGCTTACAGGGATTGCTCCAGGTTAAAGTGTGTTTTGCACAGTACTTCCAGCCTGTACCATTTCCTTCCTCTCTCCAAACCAGGTGCAGCCACAGACCTCTGCAGCAGAAGTTTAATCATATTAAGACTTTGCCCTTCTGGGCCCTTGTGTGTAGGAGGTTTGCAGAATTAGCAGCAGATGGTCCCACAAGAAATTCTGGTACCCCAGTGTGACTGCAGGAGAAGGCAGAGAGGGAGAGGGGCACCCATTCACCTCCCACTCCTCCTCGGGTGGCTGTAAGGGATGTCACCTTGCAGAGCTGGCCAGCAAGGTCACCACTGATGCTTCCCTTCCTCCTGTGTCTGTCTTGTCATCATCAGACCCCAAAATCACTGTGAAGGTGTCAAAAAAGGGACAGGAAGAAAGAGGCCAAAAGAGTTGACCACTCAGGCAGAAGGGAAACCTTTCAGGGTGACAACAGCTGTGGGAAGTGACTTTTGGTGAGGAGGTCTGGCACCTCATGTTCTCATAGAGCTGCTGGCAGGCAGGTCACAGCTCCCATTTGACCTGGGAAGCAATGTGGCTTGATTGTCCTTTCAAAAATAAATTAGGAAATGGCTAATGCCAATTTTTAACAAGTGTCAGGACAAAAGAAGCTTCCTAGCACTTTCCAAAATGATGCCAGAAGGTTGCTCTCAAAGGAATTAATTTTGTCTAATTAAATATCTTCACAGAGCTCTCCAAGTATCAAACCACAACATCAACATGCAGCACTCTGCAGACTAATCGGAGTCACACTGGAATTGGCATCGTGTGCTGAAGTGTCAACAGATGGAGAGGGTGGTCATGATGGAGGAGGAGTGGGACAACAAACCTCCCTTTCCACTTCTGCCCCAAATGACACACTTCACCCCCATCTCAGCTCTCCCATCTGTTAAATCCATGGAAAATACTTCCTAAAGCACAGATTCACCCGAGGGGGGAGCAGGGCGGCAGAGGCCTTGAGGGAGCTGAGAGCTTTGGATTTTTGGATGAGGTTCAGATGAGTGGGGGTAGAAGTCCTGGTGGGATCTGGGGGATTGCATCTCACTCTGCACTACAGCAATGTTTGAGCATTCAGGCCTGCCCAAGGACTCTCAAATCTCTGTGTTTTGTTGTACATTGCAGCAGAGGCAGCCCCGAGGGTTGAGCTGCATCCTGGAGGCAGAGGGCTGCTGCCAGCTCTGCCCTGGAGCATCCTCTTCTTGGATTGCTGATTCACACCAAAAATCAACCAATTTTCCTTCCAGCCTGATTCAGTTACTGTCACTGGCTCCTTCTTTTCCTTATTAATGTCCCTAGGAAGTGAAAACCTTGTGTTACAATCAGCTCTGTTGCTACCCCCAAGTTGCTGTTCTGAACTCCTCTTTACTGAGGAGGATTTACACCCATGGCTGTGTTTTAGCAAGATGGAGGGGTTTCTGACACTTGGAAAAGAGAGCTTTTTAAAATGTATCATATATCAACACCTCCTGTTTTATAAAGCTAGAATTATTAGTTACAAATCAGGTCAAATGAAAAGAAAAAAAAAGTGGGAAATAGCAAAGTCTTCAGAGGAGTATAAATAGCCAGTTGAAATTGCTGGTGCAGCCTGGTATAACACAGCCATTCCATGCAGGCTCAATTATTTCTCCAGCTGCTCTGAAATCCCACTTGCTTTGCTACCTATTTCAAGCATTTACCCTATTTATAGGAGACATTGTACACAGTGAAACTCTGGATGAGATTGGACGTGGATGCTCCTGGAAAATCCTCCCTGTGTCAGCTGCAGCTCTCAGTGCAAACCTGGTGCCTCAGCACTGCTCGGGGTCACCTGCCTGTGGACAGAGCATCTCACCTGCTTAAAACTGTCAAATCACTGATCCCTTGCAGCAGACAATTCGATTATTCCAGGGTATTCTGGCTTTTTTAGTGAAGTGACAGGCTCTCAGATGAATTGTTTGTATGCTGGATGATTTCTGTTGACAGGGATAGTCTTTCTGCAGCAGGAAAAAAAATCAAAAACTGACCTTTTCTCTTGTAAATAATAAAGGAGATGAACAAAATTATCAGTGCTGTGTGTCTATGTCCATTTAAATGGGTTTTTTTATGGCATCTCCTTTTACCATGGGTCTGATCCCTGTAAATGCTAGGCAATAGAACGTCTCCCACGGGTGGACAGGGGCTAAAGAGAATTTTCAGCAGGAGAGGGAGCTCTCTCTGCACCAACTGCTGGGGAACCAACGCTTGCTGCAGGCATTAAAAATGCCAGGGAAAAGCTGTGCTCACCATTTTGTCCTCGTGTGTTCTCTCATATGCTTGCAGGAATTTCACAGGCTGTTTAACTGCAGTGATTTGGGGTTGTATATCTAGTGATGCTCTATAAATCTAATAGTAAAACAAGCTTCCATGTGGGGTGGGCATTCATTTGGTCCAAGAAGAAATAACACACCTGCTTAAACACAACAGCTTTTGGAGGAGCTTGGCACTGGACAGGGAGAGCACACTTGTCACATCCCTTAGGGAGCTGCAGCTGGGAAAATTTCCCTTATTTCAAGAAGTTTACAGAATGCTAAAAGCTGTGCAAGACAGAGCCACAGTGATACTGAAATTCCTATTAAAAATAAAAAACTAGATCAGATGAAAGTATTGTTGCCCTTCTGAGGGAAGGGAAGGGAAGG
>VXBC01010008.1:858331-871131 GCA_013399945.1 Ploceus nigricollis | reverse complement strand
TAAGGGAAGGGAAGGGAAGGGAAGGGAAGGCCCACGCTGCCTGGCATCCCACTCTGGTGGTCAGGGAGGCAGGAAATAGACAGATAGCTGGATAATAGCTCCTTACGCCCTTGAGCTCTCTGAGGCCGGAGCTTGCAGGCACAGCTCTGAGGCAGGCTCAGCCCCCGCACGGGGCTCTGTCCCCGGTCCCGGAGGGGAGCAGGGGTGCTCGGCTCTCCGTGCCGTGCCGGGCCGTGCCCGGCCGGGCCGGTCCCGCCGCGCGGGGGCAGCAGCAGCCGGGCTCCAGCGGGACGGGAGAGGGCGGCGCCGCATCCCGGGAATGCCGCGGCTCCCGCGGAGATAAATCTGCTCTGAACCACGGAACCACGGATGGTTTGCGTTGGAAGGAGCCTTTCATGGGCTGGGACACCTTCCACTACACCAGGCTGCTCAAACCCCCATCCAGCCTGGCCTTTAATGTTTCCAGGGACGGGGCATGCACCACCTCTACGGGCATCCTGTGCCAGTTTCTCCACCCTCGTTATAAAAAAACCTTCCTTATATCGAATGTAAATCGACCTTCCTACAGTTGAAAACCATTCTCCCTTGTCCTGTCCCGACAGGCCCTGGTTGGTGGCAAAGGTTGGTTGCCATCTTTCTTGTGAGCCCCTTTAGGTACTGGAAGGGGCTCTAAGGTCTCCCTGAAGCTCCTCCAGGCTGAACATCCCCAACTCTCTCTCTCTGTCTCCAGAGCAGAGGTATTTCAGCCGTGTCAGCATCTCTGTCGCCTCCTCTGGACTTGCCCCAGCAGCTCCATCCCTTCCTGTGCTGGAGGCAGCTCTGCAGGTGGGGTTTCACTGGAGAGGGGCAGAATCCCCTCCCTGCCCTGCTGCCCGCGCTCCTCTGGATGCAGACCAGGCTATGTTTGGCTCTGTGGGCTGCCAGCACACATGGCCGGGTCATATCCAGCCTGCCACGTCGTCTCACACCCACCAGCACCCCCAGCCCTTCTGGGCAGAGCTGCTCTCCAGACACTCCGGAGAGGTGCCCTTTTATCACCCCCAATGTGCTCCACGAGGCCCCTTGGCTGTGCTTTGCTGGGAATGGCTGCGGGGGTGGGTGGGATTTAGCTCCAGTCACTGATAAGGGCAATGCCATGCAACTGGCTGGGTGTTAAAGTGGATTAGCGTTTCATTTAGGGTCATTACAGTGGATTAGGGTTTGATTTAGGGGTGTTAAAATAGATTAGGGTGTGATGTAGCAGGCCCCAGATTTAAGGACTTCAGGCTGCTGCTGCTGGGTGGTAAAATAAGGCTGTCCTACCTTTGTCCTCTGGGATTCCCAAAAGGATCTGTGGGAGCTTAGTTGTATTTTCTCTCATATTTTTTGCTTTATTTCATCCTGAATATTTAATTTTAATATCTGATGTAGTTCAATTCTCCTGGCTGTTAACACACTGAATAAGGCAGATTTTAGTAGCCCTTTCATTACTTTATTTTTCTTGTGGATTTTTTGGGGTTTTTTGGGTTTTTTTCTCGGCAATAGGAAAATCTCATTTCCAATTTACTGCCATGGACAAAGCAGTACATGGCAAAGATGTATTTCCTTTTCACACTCTGTGTTGGTTTTGGCTGGGTTTCAGGTCTGACCTCTCCCTATATACCAGATGTTCGTGCCCTGTTGTGGTTGGTGCTGGACAGAAAACATTGCCAGACAAGCAAATATCCTTTTTTCTCCTTTTTAAGAAGAAAATCCCTGAAAAAAATCCTTATCTTTGGCTCAGAACAGGAGGGATTTAAATCTACTGGTATCGATTTGATTAAGAAAACAACATTTTTCATTTTCTGTTGTTTCTTCCATGTTGGGATATTCTCAAACACTAGGAAATTGCACAATCTGAATGACTGCTTAACTCAAAATTGCAACAACTCACAATTGCAACAGCCTTTGGCGTGAGCTCATGCCTGACTGCTGAAACAGAATATTCACTGATAAAATATTTATGTGTTTAAAGAGGAAAGCCTACAATACATACCTTAAAGCCATGACTTACATTTCAATCTCATAAACAGATGGGGAAAAGCATTGGGTTTGTTTTGTTTCTCAGCGTAGCAGAGCCATATTCACCTCTCAGCTTTGGGCACAAATTCATGGCAGAGAAATGGCATTTCAGGACTGATTTAATCTCTCTGTATTTCATAGTTACTTCCATGAGGCACACAGGGGACCTCAGCATTTCACAGTGACAACAGGACTGAGTTGTGGACCTGCCTGTGCAAATCTCCCCAGCCAGCAGCAGGTAAAGGTTTAGGGGCTGGAGCAGTCCCAGACCCAGCTAGAAGAAGGAAATGGGACCAGTGGGCCACATGTTAACCAGTTCTTTAATAGAAACTCTAACAGAAGCTGGCACAGCTGGGATGAAAACTGATGCAACTTTTCCAGGAGGTCACTGGTCTCATGAGGAACATATTTAACAGGAATAAATTCCAGTGCTGAGCCAAACCACAGCATGAGAGGTGAAATCAAAGTCCCCGGGGATACCCAGTGTCCTCTAAGCACTACTTTAATCTCTCACCCACCTTTGGTATTGACATTCATTTCTCCATGAAAGGGTTTTTGTTTACTTGGGATAATGTGTCATTCTTCCCTGGGGAGCTGGAATTTTAGCCAGGTGCAAGTCATAGCAAAGCTTTGCCAAATGCCCCATGCACTGCAGTGGGTGGCACAGGGAAAACTGCAGTTCCTGGGCGGAAAAGGACAATCTGTGGTGCTGGCATTCATCAGCACAGCCATGCTGACAGCAGGGTAGGACTGGGGTACCAATGTTTGACCCAGCCTGCTGGGGGCTTGAGATGGAGCACAGCAGCCAAAATACCAGTTTCCCCTTTCAGGTGTTCTCAGGGGTGCTAGTTTGGCAGTATGTGTGTCCTGCAGTGGAATGTGCACCCGTTAGCATATTCCTCCAGAATTAATCAGACAAATGGGACATGATTCTCCATGAGCAGGAAGTAAAGCCTCATTTCCTGTAAATCTGTGTCCTGTATTACTAGACTCCACTGTGAAAAAGAATCCCTCCCCACGGCAAGCAGAGAGTGTGTGATGTGATGACATGCACACTAATGAGCAGGCTGAAAGACAGCTGCCATCTGAGCAGGATGGCAGATGGCCACGCTCACAGGCTTCCTACCCCGACTGTCTGGAGGTCAAGTGGGAGAAGGAGTTTTCAGGAGACACGTAGAAACTTCTCTTCAGTTCTAAATCACGTCTTTCAGGGGCAGTTGGATGTGGCATTGGAGCTTGAAGTGTTTTAGCAGGCACTGGCAGAACGTGCAGCACAGCATTCCCCTCCCAGGCAAGCAGGATGGCAGGGCTGGGCTGGGCTGGGCTGGGCTGGGCTGGGCTGGCTGCTGTCTCACCTGACCCCACAGAACCTCTGCCTTCTGCATCTCCCAAACATCCTCAGCAAGTCTGGAGCTGCAGATGTCGTCACACCAGAACAAGCTCCTGTTGGCTGGAGCCTGAGCTGTTTCCAGGCTTTGCCTTTTTGGGGGTAACACAGGAATACTGTGTTTAGAAAATGTGTAAATACTGAAACCAAAAGTGGGGTAACTTCTTTCTAAGAGTGAAAGAGTTGGTAGGCTCCCTCTTACAGGTCATCTTCCTGCAGTTCCCCTAACATCTGGGGTGGCAATGCAGAGAAGGCCATGGGCTCTTCCTCTTTGCCTGCACCAGATTTCATGGTGCACATGTTGTGTGCTGTGTGCTGGGTTCAGAGAGACAAACTTCCCCAAGTCCTTGGTGCTGCTGGCTGCAGGCATCTTGCACTCCTCTGTCTCAGTCCCCTATCTCCACTTTGTATATTCTGGCTCTTGTGCTCATGGAACTGATCCAGCTGAAAAGTCTCAAGAAAAAAGGAAAAAGATGGAGTTTGAGCCTGGATGAATCCATCAGTCTGGCTGACGGCACGGCCACTCGATAGCAAGTGTTTCCACAAGAGGAAACTTGCTTTGTCCTTGAGCAGCAGCTGATCTAGAAGCCAGCTATTGAAAAACATGTTCCATGAGCATTCCTGCTTCCCTCCAGCCCCATCTGCTGTGTCCCAACCCAGCAGTGCCCCTGCTCTGCTATCGGGTGGTTTCAGCCAGGGCTGAGCTGGCTGGAAGCTCCTGGTGAGTCGTCAGCTAAATTAATTCCTGCCCCAGCACCCTGGGTGGCTGTGTGTCACCAAGGGTGATGAGAAGGACGTCAGTCTCTTCCCTTAACACTACAATGGATTTGTGCCCAATTAAAATGACTATTAACTGTGGCCTTCATTAGTAGGACTGACAATGGAAACTTTTAATCATGTGTTTGGCTTGCAAAGAGGCAGAGGAGGGAAAGGATCACTTCTCCATTTATTACGGGTAAGTTACGAAAAAAAAACCCCAACCTAAAAAAAATTCCCTGTGAGTAATTTGAGTGCAATACAGCTGGATTTTAAAATTCATGATTTAGGCGTGGGAGGGAGAAAATATATTTTAAACCCCTGCTTTCTCCGCCCAGCCAGATAAGTTTAGCAAGGATTAGGTTAAAGTGGTGACTGTTTTCCTTGTTGGCTCGAGTGTTTCTGCCAGAAGTGGATTTTTATGTCCACTTATAAGGGGGCTGGAGCAGAGGAAAGGTGCTGTAATGGAAGTGCTGACATCACTTCAGCACAGGGCAGCCCTGCTAATGGTGCCCACAGAGCTGGAGGAGCTCACTTGGCAGCTCACACCCAGCTAAGCCTGACAGAAAGGCTCTTTGAAAATAACTTACTGCTCCAAAAATAAACGCAGAAAGCCCAACCTTCCTCACGCTGAACGGGTGGCAAAATTGCTCTCAGCTTTATGGGAGTCCCAAGACATTGTCCAGGGCCTTCCCCAGCCAGCACTGCCATGGGATAGGGTTAATTGCTTGAGGTGTGGTGGGAGTTGTTGGGTGTGATTTAATAACACTCTACATCTAAAATAGGAGGGAGGAAAAACCAGATAAGCCAGAACAGCCCTGGCCTTCCTGAGGGTGGAGGCCAAGCAGGGTGCAAGGGTAGAAGTATCTCATCTATGCTGTGTCCTTCTGTCCACCAAATGTCCTCCCAGTCCCACAGCCCACCCATCCAGGACTGTCCCAGGCTGCTGTGGTCCCACTCTTGGCTTCCTCATGTGTTTTTCATGACTGTGATCCCTTTTGCTTGTGTGGAGTAGAAATCTGTTCCCTGGGAGGAGGATCAAAGGCTGGGTGCTTTAAGCCACCGTGCTGTGGGCTTAGAGGAGTTTGTGGTGATGTTTTTGGAGGAGCTGCCTTTCTCTTTGCTCCTGTTGGAATGCATGTTGTGCCACAAACCACAGGGCAGAGCAAACCCACTGCAGGTGTGGGCAGCAACCACCCTGCTCCACACAGCACAGACCCAGGAGAGCTGGGCTACAGAAAAGAAGCTGCTGTTTAACACCATATGAAAGTGCTTCAGCTGGGGACACCACCATTTATCTGATTTTCAGGAAAGCAAGTCCAAACCTGAGTTTAAAGCAGTCAGCTGTTTGCAGAGGGAGAACAGTGCAGAAATCAGGAAGTTCTCAGGGTTGCTGAGGCAAGATTCAAACCACAGAACCTGCAGGGAAATTTAAGGGAGCCTGGGCCTTTCATTGAGAAATTGTTCTTTTTACATAATGAGTGTTTCAGCAGGGAGGTGACACTTCACCAGCAGGACTCAGAGCACTGGGAATGCAAGGGACGCTCAGGAGGTGGGAGAGCAGTGGGGCTATCATAAGAGCTGGGAAAATGAATTGAAAATGTGTATTTCAAGTGAACTTCTATAGTTTGGAGAAGTGATAGGGTTACTTGAAAAGCAGGCTGTGAAGAGATGTTTTAAACTCAAACCACGTTAAGGTGAAGAGCCCCAACACAGACTTGTGCTCAGCGAGGCCCCTACACGGTGCAGCACAGCACATCATTCACTGCCTTGCCCTCCCTTTCTGTGGAAAATGTGTTTACTTAGTGGTGGCCAGTGCTGTGTTTACCCATTATGCAGTGACAAGTGTCCACTGTGTGGAAACCCAGGTTGCATTAGCAAACCTAACAAAGCTGGGGCATCTTTACATTGTCTGTGTTGACTTAGATGAAACCCCTTTTGCTTTCTTTGTCTCAGAGCACAGCCTTGGAACTGCAGTAGAAAATTCCCTTGATTCCTCCAGCCGAACAGAGGCTGCCACAGGGGCAGGTCCATGCCTGACCACGGGTCCTCTGTGCCTCTATGCAAGATGTCTTTATGTAACCCCAGCCTCCGACCCAGATTAGCTTTCACCGAAATGCAGGTTTGCAGCTATTCCAGGGAGGCTCTGCAGGAAGCCTTGTGTGCTGCTGGAGGGTTTTATTTCACTTCTCTGTACAGCTTGTAAAAAGCTTCTTGGAAACCAGATCTTTGCGTTTTACTTAGAGTTCACTTATCTACCAAAAGCTGTTTCAAGTTACTCTTTCCGAACCATATTAAATTAATCCTTAGGTAAGAAGGAAACAGCAACAAGTACTGTGTATCTTTGTTGAGAACTCGCCGTTTCTAATTATGTGTCCCTCTTCTACGGTTTAATATCGAGGACTACAAAATGAGGTCAACCTCTATTAAATATAATGACTTTCCCTGTGGAGCTTGCAATGAAAACAGCTTCACAACAAAGGCTTCTATTTAAGGGAGAGGAAGTTTCTATTACAAAGTAGTCTCCTAACTTGGTGCAGGGGCTTTGTTTTCATTTGCTGGCTACAACAGAGTGAAAAAAGATTTGGGTTGAGGCTTTAACCAGCGCTTATCTAAGAAAAAACAGGCAAATTAATACATGAAGATAGGGAAGAACAAAAGCGCTGTTGCTGCAGGAGCTGACCTAGAACCAGTCTGGCATGCAAAATCTGTGATCCTGAGCCACACCAGGGCCCCCAGGAGCTGCATGCAGTGAGCAAAAAAGGAAAAGCAAGAGCAGCAGGTCTGTGTTTCTATTTTTGCTGCAGGTTGGACACAGTTCCCCATAGGTACCCCAAGAACAGGCAGCGTGGTCTACTCATGCAGGAGACAAAATGAAACTTGTAAGGGATACAGGAGCTACTTTTGAAGACTTCTGGGAAGAGCACCGTTTGGTGCTGTGCCGTCTTGCTGGGCAGCTCCTGTGTGCTCCGGGGGCAGATCCTGCCCTGCCCAACCAGTAAGTCTGCATATCTCTGCTTTTCAGAGGTGCAGTGGCTCGAGCTGGCTGTTTGGTGCTCCTGTAGCTATTTGCGTGGCTTTTTGGCTTGGTATTAAAAGCTAGGTAAGCACAATGCTGTCTTATTAACTAAATTCTCTTTTACACCAGAAATGGAGGTAAACATGGCCACGTTTTTTAATTATAATTATTGTTGTTGTCGTGATAGCAGCTTAACCACTGCCAAAGTTTGCTCTTTCTTTAAGGGTATTTTTTTTCCTTCCTGCAGCCTTGCAGGAATGTGCCAGGCAGTTGTTAAAACGCTGCTCCTGCCAAGCGCAGGAGGGTTATTTTGGCATCAGCCCGCAGCCCGTAGGAACTGCATCGCGCCAAGGTTGCCGTGCTCGAGCCGCGTCGAGAGCAGTTCGAGAGCGGCAGCCCTCGGTTGTTCAGCTCCGGCTGCTCTGCTCCCCCCTTCCCTCGCAGCTCAGCTCGCTGCTTTACGCTCCTGATCCCCGCAGCCGGCTGGAACAGCATGTAAATGATATTTCAGTGTGTTACTGCCCCGGTGCGCGGTGACGCACTGCAGCCTCCCCGCAGGAAACACGGGCTGACCCTGGGGCGCGCTGGCAAGTGCGATGCGGATCAGCCTTCTCCGCCAGCGGCGGTGCTCGCCCTTTAAGAAAAAGCCTGCAGTAATTTTCCATTACCCTGCACGGTCCTGTCTACGTGGCAAGAATTGTTTGTGGAGGCTGGAGCATCGGGGTGAGGCGCAAGCCCCAATCCGGCTGCCGTTGCCTGGCTACGCGCTCGGCATGCCGGCAGCACACCAGGCTCCTGGGAAGCACCTTTGTTCCCGAAAAGGGATTTGAGTTGTGTTTTCATGCCGAAAGCTGGGGACGAATGCTGCTTTTCTCAAGCAGCCTGGCAGAACTGGGCTTTCGAAACAGCACAAGACAGCCAAAATGCTCAGTAGTAGTAATAATAATAATAATAATAATCGTGGAGTCCATCTCTTGTGGCGGATTCTCTTCCTTTGCACAAGGAAATAGCTTGTAATGTTTGTTTGCTGTTGCTCTGATCATAGCAGTCACTTAATCAAGGTAGAAATACTGTCAGCAAAGTCCCCCCCGCTCTTGTTCTTTCTATCTAATAAACCAGATGGATCGCTGTTGTTCTGCAACTTGATAAGCAGGTTATTTTTTTTTTTTTTATGTAAGCTCTGGAGTCCTGACAGGAGAGTAGTCTGAAATGCCTAAAATATTTCAAATGCTGCCAGCAGAATCTGCAGCAGCAGGAGGAGCCGGTCTGTGTGCTGTCCCTGCTTGCTGGGGCTTAGCTTTAAGTATGGCAGCAGCGTCAGTGCAACAGGCGTTTCCATGATGCCTCAAGCATGGCTTCAGCTCCAGGATAGGTTATTTTATCTGTCTGAGGTTTGATACTTGTCAGTAACAAGAGTTCTGTGTTCCTGCTAGCAGCCCATGCTGCCAAGGTCTCTCCCAGCATCAGCAGACAAACTATACTGGTAGTTGTCACACAAACAAGTGTGCCACCTCACAAGTCCCCCCCACTTAGGTAATGCTGCCACTTCCCTTCTGCAGTAGCCCCAAGAACCCTCAGGAGTTGCTCCCCAGGAGGAATGAATGAAGATGACTTTGGGGTGTCTGTCTACCACTAGAAACCTGAGAATTGAAAAATTTGATATAAAGTGGAACACACTGAGCATCAGCCTTAATTCTGCTTCATGGAGTATGCAGCCAGAGGGGAATTTTGTGCTGGCGTTCTGGCATCCTGCATTGCACAGATGAACAAACCTCACGCAACAGAGCCCTGGCACAGCTACACAGGGGACCACCTACCCAGCCCCACTCCATGGGGAGCTCCACTTGGATCGTGGCTTTGAGGCATCTCTCCTGAGCACAGGCATAGCCTGCCCTGCAGCCCCGTCACCTTGTCACCTGTCTCCTAACCACAGCCTCTCCGAGGTTTACAGTTAAGAGATGTTGGTTTCCTGCAGTTTCTCTTGCAAATGTTCTGTGCTTTCTGGGCTCCTTTTCGGACCTGTTTCCTCACACCCAGCCTTTCCACCACCTCCTCCTCATCCCTGCTGCTGAGGGCTCTGTTGCTACCACCCAGCAGCTCAGTTGATGCCCCGACCATCTGGGGACCTGCACAACAGTGTTCCCCACCTCCAGGAGAGCCATGCAGGAAGAGTGGAGCAGGGCATGTTCAGCAGCTTGGCTACATGCCATCCATCACCTGGAATATGCTGGTCCTCCATCAGTGAAGTGTGCCTTGTCTGATGGGAACGACTGAGCAGACGTTTGGGAGGGTGAGTTTCCACATCCCTAGGATGAAATTTCCCATATGGGTAACTTGATGGTTAGAAACAGCACCTTATCCACGTTACACACTGCTGGGCTCTCTGCTCAGTGAACTTTTGGACTTATTTTATCTATCCTTGGATTGGTTTTTGTTTGTTTGTTTGGATTTTTTAAAGTAAACTACTGCCTCAGTATTAAAAAAAAGGTATCTAAGATGGGTTTGGCTCTTAAAAACTGGTTGTTAGTAGTAGCCCTTTTCCTTTTCAGTGTGTTTTCAGAAGTGAAAAGCAGTACTTGGGAACTCTTTATTTTTTCAAGAAGGCACATAAACACAGAGGTGTGCAAAAGAGGGTCCCTTTCCAAAATACATCTGCCCTGTGCTGTTTCTGCTCTAACACACCGCCACAGTCGCCTTTGCTTGGGATTTGCTCCACACAGGAAAATGTGGAGGATCCTAACTGCCCGAGGAGGGTTTGCCTCCCTTGTTTGTGCAGTTAGGAATGTGGGTGAGTCACTGCTTTCTTTGAGGAATGAAACCTTCCATCCCAACCCCTTATGCCTTTGTTTGCTTTTAGAACTGCAGTGCTGTTGAAGGTAACACACTCCTGTGGCTTCTCCGGGGCTCAGATTTAACATCTGGTTTCACGTTTTATATACCCTATTTAAAAGCACAGAGATGGGACTACATCTTCCCACGTGTGGTCCAAATCCATAGGATACTGAAGACGACAGGAGATCAGAAGAGGCAGATCCCCAGCCGGTCCCCAGTGAGTGAGGCTGGTTTCCAGCACCACCAGGGCAGCGGGGTGTGGCTCTTGAACAGCAACGTCCCTAATTAAAAAAGGCAATTTCCAACGACAAAATTAGAACAGTCTTTGAGGTCATTTTGTTTCAGGAAGGCAAGAAAAGCAGAGAAAGAAAAAATGTGCTAGAAAGACACAAAACCCAGAGCAGAGTTTTCTAACTTTTCTAGCTTTCAGCGATTTAAGCTTAGGGACCTGTGGCCATTTTGTGAATGAATTATCTGATTTCAAAGGTTTTTAAATGCCTTGAATGATATTCCTACTTTAGAAAATGAAGTCCTTACTTTATGGAGAGGCTTAAGTATCAGTTTCAGTTCTTTCTTTTATGTTTTGCAGATTGAAAAAAAATATATAAAAGACTTCATAATTGTGCCATTTTCCTCGACTGCAATTTGACATCTAAACCTGATCTATATATAATAGATGGTTTCATTCTTGGGTTGGTTTTGATGTTTTTTTACACTGTAAGTCTGCAAGTTATTCCCAAAAGCCCAGTATTTATATTTATTCCATAGCAAGCATGTGACTGGCGTGACTGTATAATTATATCAAAATTAATTTGAGTTTCTTTTGTTGCAAAATGTTCCAGGGCTACAGATATGCTTTGAATGCGCAATAAACTCCGGGTATTGAGATTACAAGAGAAACTATCTGCAAAATCCTACAGATTAAGGTCATTCATGAGATGTTTAATTCTCCCTCCTGTGAGGTTTGATTGCAAGATAGTATGCTCCCACTGACTTCTTAAAATGAGAAAGCTTGAAAAATTGACCAGATTCTGTCAAATTTGCTGCACTGCTAGTGGAACTAGAGGTGTTGAAGAAACGGGGAACTGTGAGGAAAGGAAGAAGCAGAGACCAGGAGGGTCAAAATCCCTGCTGGTTCACAGCTTGGAAGTGAGGAAAGACACCAAGATAACTTTTTTTTTTTCTGCCACAATTTCATCTACTATAGAATTCACTGTATGAGGAGGGGCAGCTCTTCCCTCTGTTGTTGTGACTGCAGCAGTGTCTCAAGGCTGCAGTTGGGACCAAGGTTCTGTTGTGCCAGGCCAAAGGACGTGTCCTTGAGGGTAAAGGCTGCAAAGTGTGGATGGGAGAAATGTGAGGAGCAGAATGGAGGTGGTGGGGGGAGCACCTCGGTCCTATGGAAATTCAGTGATATCTCTTCCCCCCACCCCAAATGTATATATGGTCAGTCAATACACCACAGAGACCTGATGGAAGGTAAAATTGGGTAAAACTCTCTGGGGGACAGCCAGGCCCCAAGACCATTGCTCTCCTCCACATCTGCCAGGAGGTGGATTCAGTGAATTATTTTTTATAGAGGTGGCTATTCTGCTTTTTTTTTTTTTTCTCTCCGTAAACTATTGAAAATCATTTGATGGGAATAACTTCCAGTAACTGCTTGTGTCACACAAATGGGGTGTATCCTTATAGAGAGCAAACCACCCTGGGTTTAAGTTAAATATAGATCAGCTGCATGGACTCCCTCTCCAAAAAAAGGTGTGGACGTAACAATTTCACCCTGTTGCAGACACGATTAGTCACTCGTGTTCTTCATGCCGTCTGTAACTAGGGCATCGCTGCTGCCTCACTGCCTGCCCGAAGGGACCTAGGTGGTGTTTGTGCAAACGCGATTGGGCTGAGGAAGGGGTGGAGAAATGCAGCTCTCAGCCCGGGATATATTTAGTGAATGCAGCTGTGGGAGGCAGAAGGAACAAGAGAGCTTTTGTATTGCCTGTGCTCTGACGGCTCACATGCCTAAATAATCTGCTAGTTTCTTACCCATATGTTTCCTCCCCCCAGTCCCCAATGTTTTTAATTTGAATGTAAAGTTATACTTTAGTCAGAATACTTCCTAGAGCTTAAAAGCGAGATGTGTTACAGTGTCAGCCTTGGTACAGCACTTCAGACGGGGCAACCTGCAACTTTCAAGGGCACTGGACTTTCTCCATGGTGACTTGGGAAATTTGACTTCATCTTTTAGGGAAGGTAGTGATGTTCAAATATGCCTTTCATGTGCACTGCAGAGCTTGCCTGGGGTGGGAGCACACCTGCAGTGCTGCTGAGGCCCCTCCCAAGCAAGTGAGGTCTGCTTCTTGCCAGGGCTGCTGAGCTGCGGTGCAGAGCCTGCTTTTGGCACCCTGGGCACTTCAGTGAGCTGTACAAACTCTGCTGGTCCTCCTGGCATCCCTGGGAGTCTGATCCAATATTCACTGGTACGTCATGGGATAAAAAAGGAGGACAGAAATAGGTTTACTGACCCGCTGGGTCAAGTGGGAGCAGGTTACTGTTGCTGTGCCTTAGGACTAATTTGTCTGTGCTCTCTGGCAATGTTCAGACTTGCCCCCAGAGAAAAAGATCGAGGCTGAGAATTCCCTGTGCGTCTTCTTCCCTGGCTTGTTCAGTGACACTCAACAAGCTGGCCTGCCTCAGGCTTTAAAGGTCTATAACAAATTATACTGCAGTATATAAAAAGAACTTTTTTTTTTTTTTTTGGTGTGTTTTGCG
>VXBC01010008.1:847787-858317 GCA_013399945.1 Ploceus nigricollis | reverse complement strand
AAAAAAAAGAATTTTTTTTTTTTTTTGGTCTTGTTCTGATGCGGTTAAGGAGTTGAAAAAACAAGACTGGTGCAGGGTAGTGCTGTCTGAATGGTGGAGACATCACATTTGGAGGGAGGCAGACGCTGCCATTGCTTTCCTAGAGCTTGTCCCACCTTACGGTGTTTTTCCAGCCACAGCAGCATTGCTGGGAGATGTTGCAGTGACACATCGTTGTTGGGCAGAGCAGCACTCTGACCCTTCCCAGCCCGCCATGGACAGCGTGGATTTGCTGTTCCGTGGCAGGGATCTGATATCCGTATCGGAAATGCACCTCCTGTGGGTGGCTTTTATCGTTCCACCACAGGCCAGCACTGATCCTGAAACACATCCAGCTTCCATTAAAACTGTGTGGTGTACGTGTGCAGGATATAGCTGTCCCACCTTTGCATGCTGTGATCTAACAGAGTTTCAGAGGCCAGTTTGTCTATCGAAAGTATTTATTATTAAAATATAGGAACAAATGCATCTATGAAAAAATCTGTACGAACACGATGCCCTGGGAACCCACACAGTCTTTTCTGTCTCGAATCCCGCGGACTGCGTGCCCGGGTCTGGCTTTGTTTCCGCAGTTAAATGGTTAACAGGAGCACTAATTGGCTCTGAGCGCTCTAGCCCTTTGCAACAGATTATTGGCATGCTGGTAGGAGCAGCTCCCTTCCTTCCCTTCCCCCTTCATTATAAAAACATGTACTGTAGAGAAACCAAATACCACATGGCGCCCTGCGCCGAGCCCGTCACCGCTCCCGCTCCGTGTTCAGCACAAAAACTCCTTTTATATTTGGGAAGCGGAGGGAGAAAATTCTGGAAAGGCAAGATCGTGGCGATAGCGGCTGAATCGGCACATTTATTTACAGTGTGCAGGGGCTGGAGCCCACAGCCCCACACACCCACGCCCGTGTGGGGAGCAGTCCCGGGGGGCTCCGAAAGCGGAGGGGCAAGGCCGTTTTATGAAGGAGAACTCTCCCCGTCAGGTTTCGGCTTTGCGGGGGGCTCTCGGGAGGTACCGAGGGGCTGAATGTGAAGAGAGAAAAAGAAAAGCTTTGCGGGGAAAAACCAGACAAACCAAAAAGAAGTTGCATTTCTGTTTTCCCGAGGAGCCGTGGGCGTTTTGAGGCAGCTGTCTGCAGAGGCAGGCGCCATTTCGTGAGGCGGCATTAATGCAGCGAGAGGAGACATGTTGTGTTCGTGCAGTTTGGATTTTAAGGTTTTCCTCCTTGGTTTGAAGCAAGAGGCTTATTCATCCCGCCTTCACCCTCGTTCAGTCCAAAGGCTTTCGTTTTTTAAACTTGAAGGAAAAAAGTTATGACAAGCGGGGAAAACCAGGGAAAAGTTCTGAGGGTATCACAGTGTGCAAGCAAAATCAGGTCTCTCTCCAGGAGACAAAAAATCTTAGAGATGTACATGGGTCCAAAAATGCCACGAATGGTGCAGGGAAGATAACCAGGATGACAGCATGGCTGTACACCCAGCCCAGGTGTGCAGGGAAAATGTGGTACATCAGGCATATTTTAAATAGAGGATTTTTTTTCTGCTACAAAAAAAAGGGTCTGACTGGTCTGTGCACACACAAAAACGTCCTTTTGTGATTTACATGAGCTGACTTGATTTCCAGGTTTTGAGATACTAGTTTTGATCTAAAAGCCCAGACTATTGCTAGTGCTGCAGAAATGTCTTTTGATCAAAGGAGAAAATAGGAATCGTGGCAGGACTGAGCTCAGGCTGATGCCCTTCAGTGCAGAACTCCAGGAATAAGCTGCAGCATTTTCATTAAGGGCTTTTGGTATGGGAGTTGACTTTTTACCACTCCGGGACCTTTCACTTGCAAAATGCATTATAAGGCTCATTTGTTTAACAAGTCTCTGGGAGCTGGAGGAGGGAGAATTAATGCTGGCATTTGGGAATACAACTGATAGTGCTGCATTTGATTTTGGTTTCATGTCATTATTTTCTGGTTTCAGAGTCAGGAAAAGCTGCTCATTTATTTTTCATGTAGCTGTATTTTTTTCTGGCTTCTTAAGGAGGCAGAGCTCATGAAATGGTGCTGTTAAAAGCTTGGAGCTTTTGATCTGATGTTCAGTTTCAACAAATTTCTGTTCTAGAGGTTCTGCACTTTGGGGAAGGCTGCACGTTATAGAGATGAATCAGTGCATCTTCTAAAGGAAGAACTACAAAATGAGTGCAGAGGGTCTCTGTTCACCTTCCTTGCTGACCCATCAATGAGCGTCTCGTTGCCAGCTGACCCGTCCATAGTGTGTAGCTCGGAAATGTTGCAGCCTCTGTGGGAATATGGTGTGGGATTGGGAACGCTGCAGCAGTGCAGCATACTTGGGTGTGGGGCTGCTGACTCCCAGGAACGCAGCCGTCATTATTTCAGCTGCTCACAAAAGACTTGAAAACTTCCAGCCACAGTATTCAAATCCCAGCTAGATTTTCAAGGAGTATTAGTCATATTTAAGACTCCTCCATGTTATGTGCAGCTGAATTTTGTAAGGTCTTTGATCTCCTTGCTCTGGGTCTAAAGGTTCCTTTTCAAGCTTGTCACCTGCAAAGAATTCTTTGAGACGGTGATTCCTTTATTACAGAAAAGCCTCTTTGCCACCTCACGACCATTATTTTTCTTGATTGCCCTTTTTTACTCTTCTAAGGTTACATTCCATCTGCAGTTCAAACATAACCTGGGTGCAGGGCACTGATCACCAGCAATAAATGTAGAAGAACTCTAGTGTGACATTCGTGTATATCCTTGGTTTGTTTGTCTAAGACTGTGCATTATAACATAAAGCATAAAATAGTTTCCATATATAAAAATCACTTTTTCAGCATATACTAATGTTCCTTTTGGAACCACTTAATTAGGTTGTGTTTTCCCCTAAACTTAATTCCACGTTATTAACAGCACTTGAGTAGACTTCAACATTCCAATTTTGGTTACAATTTTCATTCTGTTCAGTGCATGTGTGTGTGTATATATATATGTATATACAAGAAGATAATCCTTTATTAATCTTTTGAGCAGAACAGTTTTCGTTTGTGCAGCAGAAGTCTTGTGCCTGAATGTTCATTATTAGCACCTGATATGCTAGCCTGGAGCACAATAGCTTAATAATTGGAGTTTAAGGGGGAAAAAAAAAGCTAGTTATTAAAGTCACAGTGTTTCATTTTCATGCATGTTATGATTGTAAATTATTCAAGCATTTGCCTTTAGCTCCTACATGCACGAACTTATGCTCTCCACACATTTTTTTCCCCAAAGTGCTTTATGGTTTCCTTTGTCTTAAACCCTAGGTTGGAGTATTCAAATGTACTGTTTAATATCAGTAGCATGTGTGCCTCGTTACAAGAAAATCTGAGATAGTTTCTAAATTAAAAGCATTTTATTTTGACCTATTTGTTTCTACTTCTGTCTCACGTTTGGTCTCTTCATAGTCAATATTCTGTTTTAGGGAAAGGTTTTAAAGGCGTACTGAAGGAGAGGAATAAGAGGTGAAGTACCTAGCACAATTTATGTTCTTTCTTTTGCCATTATTAATAAAAATATGAAAGAAAAATAAGTGTTGGGGAAAATTAAAAGAATGGTGATGCAATTATATCTGTATGTGCAAAGCTACGACGTGCTTGCTCTTACTCTTGAAATTTAGACCTCTGCTTCAGGTTTTCTTTCCCTGCTATAGACTGGATTAGTTCAGTTCAGTTGCATTTTCCAAGTACTGCCATACATGTTCATCCCTAATTCACTTCATGTGCTTCCAAATCCTTAGGACAACATTTGGTTTAGACACCAAGAAAAAACTGGAGTGATTTCATGGGCCTAAATGTAATTACTCAGCCCTGAATTAAAGGCACAGGCACATAACTTAATG
The DNA here is from genome assembly GCA_013399945.1 of Ploceus nigricollis. Taxonomy (NCBI): domain Eukaryota; kingdom Metazoa; phylum Chordata; class Aves; order Passeriformes; family Ploceidae; genus Ploceus; species Ploceus nigricollis. Next base: position 854,415 of record VXBC01010008.1, on the reverse strand, counting down.
TCCCATGTGTTTGGAGTAACAAGAAGAGATCAAAATCTCAGCTTTTGTCATTAAAGTAAATGTTTCTACACTTAAGACACATTTGTAGAGAGAAGTGATAGAGTCTGGTTAGATGCATGATTAAATCTTGAAGAAAATAAATCTTGTTTTTGGGCACATAGAGCTTTGTTAGGATCTTCCTCTGGGTGAAATGGCAATGAAGGTGACAGTCAGATTTTTCAGGTGGTGATCAAGCACTGTGCGTGTCTCAGCAAAGATGTCTTGTGTTTGCTCTGCTGCTTTAATTGCACAAAAAGCCATTGACCTAATTTTGTGACAGGATTGTACCAACAGTGTTTTCTAGGGCTGCTTACGTTTTGTCACAGCTCACCACCTAATATAAAACTTCAACTATTAAAAAAAAAGTGCACTGTGAGTAGTTTTAAGCTGAGACAAGATTGTCACCCTTACTGGGTTGGTCAGAGAGAGGGGGAGTATTTGTTTCAGCATGAAAATCTCTTATCTGCAACAGTTAAAGCTAGTAATTTCGGAGTTTATGTGCCTGACATGCCCAGAGCTGCTCTAGTCCCTGGGCTGATGAGCTTTCTGAGTTGGGTAAAGTTCTGTGAGGAGCCAGTTTATAATGAATTGACTGTAGGAAGAAAATGTAAAAGCTCATGAGAAACATCAGCCTGACACAGGAGCTGTTTCTGTTCAGGTGACATTCTAATCCAAGTGTGTTGGTGCCTCACTACAGCAAAAATTGGACTCCGTGTCTAGCAAGTATTGACAAATATGAAAAAGTTTGTTTTGAGTTACTACATAAGGGGTCATTACAACAGGGTGATTCAGTGCTTTGTCACACTGTCTATGAAATAAAAAAAGTGTATGCTTGTAAGATTTCAGGAAAAAAGGTACCATTTCTTTTCCCTGCATGTGGCAATTTACTGAATAATGCATCATTTTGTCAACTTTTATATAGCAATCAATAAATGCCCTACGGTGCCACCTGCACACGGGAGACAAGAATGAAGATCATTATAGAAACAGGCTTGAAACTTGCTTGAAATAAAAATCCCAGTTCTATACTTGCGGTTTTGGAGGCCTGGGCTGTTTTTCTTTTCATTCTAGAGTAGCTGTAATTTATCTTCTTCAGTCTGAGTGAAATTCTTCATGTTTGCAAGTCCAGTATGAAACTCTTTGCCTCCAAAACTCCAAGGAGATTTACCAAGAAAATATAGTTGTTGTTACAATCATCATCATAACTTTCCGAAGTCTCCACTAGAACTCAAATGGAGAGTGTGTAAAAATAAAAATTTGAGCTTATAGTTGGACATTTTTGTCCTCTGTCCTTTGATTTTGATGTGCAAACACATATTTGTGCTAAGCCTGTTTTCCCTTTTGTGATCACATTCCTTGAACACTTAAGCAATCAAGCTTTACTGGCTTTTGCAGGAAATAAGTTTCAAGGATGGTCAGGTAAATGCCTTTGGAAAATGAGCTTTACATGTGCATAGGGAAGTAATCATGCTAGAATTTCAAATAATCTGAACTTACAAAAAAAATTAATTTCATTGTCTATATATTCTGAAAATTTTGCAGCTACATTTAAAGTCCAGATATTCTGAAGATTTGGCTTAAAAGTTATAAAATGTTCTGACTCTTTATGTAACAATTCTGTAACATATTGGAAAATGGGAGAACAGTATCTATTTTGAAATGTGAGATGGGATTAGGCTCCCTTAATTGTGCTGATGTTTTGGGTGTTTTTTTTAAACAAACTCTTGATAAAACAATGACCACAAAACACTCCCATGACTCTGGAGACTCTGTTTCCAGCTGGAATGGTGAGATAAAGAACACTGCTTGCAGCTTCTACCTTTTAAAGAGATTTTAAACCCTATCACCACGTCTAATCCTTGTATGGTTCCAGTCCTGCAAGTTTGCAGGCAGGGAACTTGATCAGTGCGGAGCAGTTCAAGTGTGTAAGCCAGGTCACAGCACCTGCCTTGGTGTGCTCTGCCTCTGGCGTTACAGCCCCTGGGAAGGTGCACTTCAGTTCTTATTTGCTTTCAAAGGTGATGTCAGCAGTAAGCAAAATTTTTTTCATGTAAGGAGACATGTAATACCTTGTTAACGCTTTTATAAATTCCAGTCTCTCTAAGTGGAGACAGGTAAAATGGTCAGTATTTTTCTACCATGTCCCAGTCCTCTTATAAAAGTTTTCCAAGCCAAGCCAGAATAGTTTGTTACCTAAAGGTGATCTTGAAAAAAAAGAAGTAGGGGCTGAAGAAACAGATTTGTTGTTCCAAGCTCCAGTTGTGTACTTTAAGAAGCAATTAAACATATTATTATCCAATCACCCACTTTATTTAAGTTTGAAACAGTCTAGAGTTTTAAACTCATAAGATTTCAGCACAATAAGGACTACTGCTTCTGACTTTTCTTATACCTCTAAGGCTGCCATTTAAGGCAATAGCTGTGTGTTAGACATTGACCAAATACAGCATAAATACCTTGACTGAGATGGTCTCTATTTCTTAAATCCAGTTAAGATGGCAACAAGGGTTAGTTTGAAGATGATCTGTAATAAAACCAAAGAACTTCAAGTCTCTAACCTCCTTAAGAAAAGTGGATTTGATTTCCCCCCAAAAAAATGTGTGTATATTCCCTAGTGGAGTTACTGTAAAGCATAATAATTAATCCTCTCACTAGACAATAGTTGCTGATTTGTTATTTGCTGTATTGTATACAGGAACTCATGCAAAACTGAAACAGCGAGGTGTGACAGTTGTTAAGGAGCTCTTAGATCTAAACTTTGAACTCAGGCCACAAGATCACGTATACAGTAACAGTACTGACTCTCTGATACATTGTGACCAACAAGTTAAAAAATTGCTTAGGAGAGACCATTAAGTCCCACAAAATATGTTGAATCCCTTTCTGACTACCATTTAATCTTTATATTTTTTATTAATAACTTACTTTACTTTGAAAGCAGGAATAGAAAGATCTGGGTCTTGATTAAAATTGCTTCATTTTGAATAAATTGAAAAAACACTGGGGTTTGGCTTAGACTGAAAGATTTTTTCTTTACCATATGTTTATAACACTGATAAGAATTTGTTTCTAATTATTCATAGTAATAAATCTTTTTTTTGCTGCTCACAAGGTTCATCATTCTGAACATGAGCCCCATAGAAGTGCCAGCAAACCCCCCCATATTAACATAATCTCAGTTTTTGGTGTTAAAGCCTAGGAACAAAAAGGGCATATGTAAAATTTCTCTTTATGTGTGTCGATGTGTTTGCAATTATTCATTACCGGCTGGAGCAAAAGTCTGGATTTCAGTTCCAGTTCCAGACTTGGAGCAGAATGAACAGCACAAGTTCATTGCTAGAACTGAGTTTTATCCTTGCTACTGCTGGGTTTATTGCTTGTCTTGTGACAAAAAGCTTTAGCTGGGATCAATACACCATAATCATCTTCACCAGTCACACGGGGAACGTGGTTCCATGCTTAAAAGGTGAATTTGTATCTACTTGAGCAGTTACTGTGATTTTAATAGTGAATTACTGAGGAAGGAAACAGAAGGGGAGAGAAAAAAAAGCAGATTGTTTGTTTGACCAACATCTTACAGGTTACATACAAAATTTGAAAATAGAGCCCCTGCTTCATTCAGCACAAAGTGATAACTTCTATAAACACCCAGTTCACAGGAAGTTAAATGCCTCCCACAAACAGCTCGCTGTGCTCAAAGGGCATTCCATATCCTGTTTGCATATTCTCTGTCCAAGTAATCCAAACTATTCTGTTTGGCCTAAGGCCTAGGAAATTTGCATTGATTTCTTCTGAAAAGTGAGAGTTTTGGTTGAAGAAAAGTTTGGTGACATCTCTCAGTCTTGGTCAGAGTCCTGTTTTCTACTTCAAAAGGCAGGTAGGATACTTAACCATTTTGTCCAATATTTGCCTTTCCATTATATTTGTGTCTCCAAAGATCTGTGGTCTGTGCTGTATAACAAAGAATAAACTGCTTCACCAACCTTTTGGTGTCCTCTGGTACAGAGGGCAGGTTGGGACAGGTGGGGAAGGGACACTGCCCTGTGGGATCACAGTGTGCCTTCGTATGCTGTCCCTAAGGGATAATAACATGGGGCTAGGGGAAGGAAGAAAGGTTCTAGAAGAAAATAGAGTACCAGAAAGTCAGGTTCTGTGCCTCCATCTGGAATTCCAGCCACAGACTCAATCTCAGAAAATAGTTCCTGAATTAGTAATGGAAACATTAACTTGTGTCATTATTTTCAGCCATGTGGTCCATAAAACATGACTGAAGTGTTTGGTCTAATGGTACACAAAGGAAGAGAATGTATTATCTGAAAAAGAAGGAACGGATTTTATAGAGGAAATTGCAGTGTAGAAATGCTGAATTTAGGAGGAAAAAAATGGGGTAACTGCAGAGGCAGTAGGAATGAGAATTTTGTTCCACTGTTCCATTAGGAAGAAGAATGCAAACAGTCTGTTCCTGGTAAGGAACAGCAACACCATGGCTCTGCAGAGTGACTGTACTTGTGTTCACCTCCATGCAACCACTCAGGGCCAAGGAACGGAGGAGGTCATGGATACTCATGGAAGGATTTTCAGAGCTGCTTCAGGTCTTGGTGCCCAGGAAGCAAAAGAGCAGCGCTGCACATTTAATGAAGATATTAGACTTTGAGTAATTTTTTGGTTACACATAGCAGCAATAGAGTAACAGACTTCCAGAAACATTGCTCTATAACTGTACATAGGGTTGTTTTTTTGGGTTTTTTTTTAAGAGGAACAGTCTATTACACTAGACAGTCTGGCATAGCTAGAGAAAATCAGATAACAGTCTGAGCACACAGGTTAGGTCTTGTTCAGGCACAATCTCAACTCTCCTGGCTGGAATCACACTGCTTTTACAAGGCACTATTATGTCTAGAATCCCTGATCTCTTTTCTCCTTTTCATGTGGTTATTGCAAGTGATCACACATATATTCTGCTAGAAACGTACTTGTTTTGGAAAGAAACAAGAGAAAGGCTGGAAATTGTACATGGAATTTCTAATCTTGGTCCTTGCTGTGAAGTTTTACCATGCAGGATTGGCTGAAAATGCTGACATCAGGAGAAATGCTGTTGCTGCACCCTGCTTTCATCTGGATCCTGCCCCATCTTTCCCCCTTTTTTCACTGCTGGTGGTTTTCCAAGGAGGACAACATCTGAGTTCTGTCTGTGCAAGCACCTTTAGATGCAGTTATATGAGAGCAGTTCCACTGAGAGCAAGAGGATTGGCCTTTGCAGGAATCTAAATGGGAAAGAAGTTGCAAGAACAGGCTTTCTGCTATCCATAGTCTCCATAGACTAGAACTTCAATAATTCTTCTTGTGAGAGGGGGAAAAAAAAGGCTTTTTGCCCCTTTTCAGTGAGAAGCTGCATTGGCTCTTTTGTACCACCACTGATTCATTGACTGGAGGTTCCCATGCTGTGGCACCTTTATGTGGGTCACCGTCATCCCTTCTCTGAAGATGGTAACACCTTATCCCACTCTCTGCAAGTAGTAGATATCCCCTGCTGTCCTATACACGAGGTCATCTTTTCTCTATATTTTGAAAAGAAATACAACTCTTGGCTCAAAATCATAGGGATTGATTCTTTTCAGCTGGCCACTTCCTTGTGGTTTTTCCAGGACTCAGCTCAGGAGAGAGTTGCCAAAGTCCAACTGCATGATCTTTAGTGCCAGACTGGATCCTGAGGCCTTCCATAATAATTTGAAGTATTGTTAGTTTAATTCTGTCATAATTACCCAGGTTCATTAATATGAAAGAGGAAGACTTACATTGGGTCTTTCTGCTTTTAATGGAGTCACCTGGGCAAATGAAAGAAGGTGAAAGGTGCGCATATTATTCAAAGTGACTGCTGAGGTGAAACTTTATATCAGTAAAACTGACATAAATCAGTTCTGTCATGTTTGCTGTGTGTGCTTCTTGCAGAGGAGCACCATAACTGGGGCTGGGTGCAGGATTCATGGCAGTGACCAGGAATTTAAGGGATGCCTTTCCATCTTGCTGATATCTGAAGTGGTTTTCATGGCTCTAGTCAATATAGGAGAGAGTGTCCTGGTGAGGCTGGCACACCAGAGAGCTTCTATGGTGTTGGCTGAAAAAAGCAGGATACCTAATTTTATTTGTGTGTCTGGTTTGAGCAGCAGTAATGGGGGGTTGATGTGGCAGACCCAGGTGACAGGGTTGTGTGGCTCTGTGCCCCAGCTGGGCTCTGGAGCTGAGGGTGCACAACAGCGGTGTGTATCCCATCAGAATAGAGGGGTTCGTAGCCCCACTTCTCCGTGGGGACCCTGGCAGGTGAGCTGTCCCTGGCTCATGTCAAGGCCTGATAACAGAAGTGGTGTTTCTCGAATGGCGGCAAACGGGGCCGTGAGATGTGGGGCGCCAGCAGCCAATTCAGAGGGCTGAACCCCGCTGTGTGTCAGTGCAGGCAGAGGCATGAGGAGATCTCTGCAGTGGGGTCTGGCAGCGCTCAGGCCGAGCGGGGTCAGGGCTGTGCTGGGGCAGTTCAGGTGGGACGGCCCGGCCAGGTGGTGCATTGTAAGGATTGTGGAAGACAGAGTAAAGC
>VXBC01010008.1:827885-847420 GCA_013399945.1 Ploceus nigricollis | reverse complement strand
CCCGAGGGGAGCAGCGGCGGGTTTTGGCTCCCCTGTGCAGCACCGAGCACAGGGGGGGCTGCAGACCGGTTCCCCCCGGCGCAGCATTCAAGGGGGATATCTGCAAACCAGCCTGGAACTCCAATGCAGCAGTGGAGGGAGGGGGAGAGGTGAAGGCTGTACGACAGCATCACTGAAATGTTTAGCCCCGTGTCTATGTAAAGAGCGTTTCTTGCCCGTCGCTGGTCGGATGGGGATATGTTTTCGTAGTTTCTAAGAACAAAGACGCCATGTCCTTTTCTCTTAAAAATAAAACTTGGAGTGTTTTTTTTGTGGGGTGTTGGCTTTTAACTCTTTGTAAACCAGTACGAGAAACAGGCTGCGGATGAGACAGATCGGTACTTTATGAAACAATAGAGAGAAATTGACTTCACTGGGGAAACAGCAATTCAGGTGCAGAAGTTTAAAAGAAAAGTCCTAGGAATTACGTGCAAATTTGATTTTGCAATTAAAACGGCAATGTAGAAACTTAAAAGCTTGAGAAAAACAAAGCTCGGTCATGCCAAGTCTACCGTTTAAAGTTGGCAAAATACTACAGTTGTGATTTAGGCGACACTACAAAAAGAAAAGAGAGTTACTTAAATACGAATTACACGATAAGGAAACGGATGAGTTTGCGTCTAACATGGAAAGCTTTTAAGAAACATTTAATGGGTATCAGGTTTGTTTTTATTATTCAGTTTATAGGTTTTTCAGCGATCTCCACCTTACTTGTCTTTACAAAACATTTTACTCGTCCGTTCGGTGTTCTGATAATTTAGAAGTTGTACAACACCTATTGCAAGACTTTCTAAAAATGCAAGTTTGAATGTAATGGCTGACGTTTGTTTTGGGTTGGCTTGCGTTCAGCAATTACCAACTTAAGGGTAAAATTGTAATTCTAAATATATAAAAAGTCCCTGTAAAAGAGCAAAAGGTAAATACTAAAAACTTTAGTTTTAATTGGAGGTTGTGTATAGCCATATTTCTTGGATTTTAATGGTGTACGCTTGTGCAAGGTTATAAAACTCTGTGTAGATTTTAAATACTGCAGTTGGAGGTAAATCTACATTTTTCGGTACTTCCTCTGCAAATAAGAATCTGTGATTGCAACAATTGAAGTTAGCCCTTTTTTTTGGAAATAGAAATACAAGTTTTAGCAACCACTGGACTTCTGTCACCTTTATGCAAAGTGTTCGGTGTCTTTATTTTAGATTTGGATTATGGTGGTTTTATAACCCCAGCAACAGTTCTGCAGTGTAGAACAGGTTCTGGCATACACATTTTGCCCTAAAGAAAGTTCTAGCTTTAGGTGGGTGTCTGCTGGATTTGTCTTAAGTATATTACAGGATAATTTTTAAATAGTTTTGAATGGTTTAACAGCTGAAAATAATTGTCAAGAAAATAAATTACTTATAATTCATAATGTGTTTCGTTTAGTAGTTCTGCGGCAGGTTTTTTATATTTAAGGTGTAGGTGTTTGAATTTATACATCTTTTAGTCTAGCATAAGAATGTTTTTTAAAATTGTATATTTACAGAATGATTCTACACTTTTAGAGTATGAAGTAATGCTGGTGATAAATATAATTGCTGCAAAATAAAATGTCATGGCTTTTCACAAAAGACAAGAAAAGTTGGCTAGAGGTTGTGCAAATATGTTGTTCCTTGTGTTAAAAGAACATAGTTTGAGATCTGATTAAAGGTTAAAGAAGCTGAAGGCTTTAAAACTGTATTCTAAAGGGCAAAAAAGATGGTTTTTTTGGGGAGATGAAGTAACTTAGGACTTAAAATTCAGAGAAGCTGATGACAGAAGCCATTTTAAAATAACCTTGCTATCAGTAAAGGTTTTATTTAATTTTGTATAGCCTACTGCTAAAGATTTTAATGTAGAAAAAAAAAAAGTAAAAGGGCTGAGGGCTATTATGTGATAAATTACGCAGTAAAACAAATCTTAAATTGGAATTTTAGCTTTAAGTCTTTCAAAATTAAAGTAATGGGAGACAGAGGAGCAGACTGCAGTTATTCATGAAAAACACAGATCATGCATGTTGTATGTCAGTCACTCATTTCCAGTGGGTTTTTCTTCAGCCAGGAGTATACAGCCACTCATACTTTTATTTTTAGAGTTCAGTTCAAAAGACAGTTACTGCGATCCTAAGTTTTTCCCAACTTAATAATTATTTAAAGATTGATAGATTTCAGGTATATGACTAACGCTGCTTTTCTAAAGCAAAATACTGAAAATTTCCATACTTTGTTTTTTCAGGTAGGATTTCGTGAACAGAACCTTATTTCCTGACTAGCTTCCAGAGGATTCGTTCATGCCTTATTTTTCTTAGGTAAGAATGGTTATACCTTGTGTTAATATGTTCATTTCCTTGTTATTTTTTGAAACTGGAATTTGCCTTTTTGCTACTGTGCAGATGTGAAGGAAAAAAAAAATCTCATTTTTATATGGAGGCACACATTTTATAGATTGACTGGACTTCTAAAAAGCTTTTCTTTGCAGTTACAGGTAGACTGTCTTCATATAATGTCACATTTATGTGCTGCTTGGGTATAAATTTCAGTTTACTAAGGCTATTTGATAAGTGGATTGTTTATTTTTATAATATATGGGTACATATGTATATATGTATTATATTTGGTGGAAAAGGACGGTATTTGCATTAAACTGAAGTTCTGTATGCCCTGTTTCACCAGTGAAAATCTGCATTAAACTTTGAAAGTGATTTAAGTTTTTTACTTAATGAGTTCATAGCATTAATGTTTGGGGAAATTGTAGAATTTGTATATGAAGGTAGTAACCCAAGACTTCAGGAATTCATAGAGAAGGAGATTTTTGAGGGCCTGTTTCTTGTTTTTGGGAACTAATGCTTAACAACGATAGATTATTGGGTTTGTACTGTAGGTAGAACTTTCGTTTATTCAAAGACATTTCCTTTACGTGTTTTCAGAAAGTTCGTCAGTCAAGAATGTTAGGACTTAAAGAGCTTGTCTGTACCTTGTTTTCAGACAAACCTGGTTTTGTTGTTTTTTATCTTTAAGGGCTATTACTGGATATTGTTCTTCCAAAGATTCAGATGACTGGTTGGGCAAAAGACCTTGAGCAAAATTCTGTACTGTGCGTGCCAGGTATGTTACACTGTCTTGTGTTTTTTGTTTTTTAATCATCCTGGAAACAATTTTTTTCAAAATAAACATTAAACATTTAAGTTTCAGTGTTTTACCTTGTTGAACTTATTTTCTTTTGAGCTTGGTGCATTTGGGAGTTGTTAGTACGGATGTACTACAGCAATGTTAATGTCTGTGGTATTCACATATGTCTCCTGCATCTTTGAAGATTTTATGGTCACTCACAAGTACAACTTTTTAACAATCTGTATTGGCCATGTTGACATGTGGTGAAGCCAAAGGATTGTCGTCTCCTAAGGATATTGTCTAATCAAACTTCAGGAATGCTTTTCTTAGTCCAAGGTGTTGGTTCATTAGCAAGGGACGCTCATAAGCTTTTCCTTTTCAAGAAATTGCTTATACAATAAACTTTAAAATTCTGGTTTTGGTGTAAATTTTATTCTAAAAGCCTAAAGTGGTACCCAGTTGTTAGGAGCTATTTTGCTTTCTTTGCAGTATAAACAAAGCAGCTTTTTAATGTTTATTTTTTGTTCTTACACTTCAGATTCTGCATTTAGGATCAGAGTAACCTTTGAGTCAGGCTTTCACCACTCTGTAATTAAAAGTGGGGGATCCTGTTTGCCTGTCTTAACTGGTTCCTTTTCACAGCTTCCCATGCTCGTGTACTTCTGTGCATATTCAGGACCTCAAAGCGTAAGGCGTCTTCATGAGGACACGTGTATCAGGATTCCCACAAATCCTTTTGATGATTTGCTTTTTCAAGTTACATAATTCATCTTGATAACCAAAAAATACAGTTGTGAACCCCCACCTGAGTGCAGCTGGTTTTTTTTTTTTTTGTTTTTTTTTTTTGCTTGGATGAAGCCTTCAGTCTGTTCATAGAAAAGAGATTGTACACAATTTTCCATAAGCTTTGCAAAAATGTCTCTTCAGGTTGTAATAAACCTTTATCTGCAGTGAGTCACTGCTGATGTGCAAGGTAGGGTTCAAATTATATTTATAGATATTGGACATGTGCCACCATCATGGATGTCCTGCAGCAAACACAGCTAACGAGCAAGGTGATATGTCAGAATGTTCCTGCAACTTCATCGTGTGACTGACTGATGGGAAGTGTGAGAACTAGAAGTTTGTGTTAGAAATGATCTCATACCTTAAGAACAAGAGGGCATATCTAAAATCCCACGTAAATTTTCAGTTTAGAGGGTCAAAAATCACAGATACTGCACAGTCTTATGATAAAGGCAAGAACAGCCTGGGTCACACAAAAGTCTGGTAACACTGATGGGATTAAACCTGTCAGACTTGACTTATATTCCTGATACTAAATTCTGAAATGTCTGAATCTGTGATTTCTACCTGACCTGCTCTTAAAAAGAAAAAAGTAGAAAGGGAAAAATTAGAAAATCACACTGCTCAAGAGAGATCTTGTGTGACCGGAGCATTTTATGGTAACTATGAAATTGAGCACTTTGATCTTAACGGTCTCGCATCTTTCCGGTATTGTCCTGATACTCATAGTGCTGAATAGACATTTACAATAAAAGCAGCTTTAACTGTCCCTTTTGTGAGCTCTTCAGAGCTGCCTTTTCTTGCAAGAGCAACTTGTTTTCAGCTAACAGTGGCTTCACCTCTATGATAAGTAGACCTCAGTGGGTTAGATGCACACTGCTGGGACTTGAGGGAAATTCCAAGTTCTGGCTACGCTGCAGCGTGCTCGTGAGGATCGAGGTGGGTCAGGAGAATCTCAGGTTGAGTCCAGACCTTCTCAACAGAGGAAGCTGCTCCTCTGTGGGGATATGAACCCATGTTCAGTATTCTCATAGAAGAGATTTTGGTAGCATTGACAGCGTACGTGGAAGAACATTGGTGTGGTGATACACATCGTCTTTGCCAAAATACTTTGTTAATTAAATAATAAATACAAGAGAAGATGTGATACCAGGTCATAGCTTTTGGGTGTCTGACCTCACCTCTTGCTGAAAAAGGAGATGCATTGTGTGATGGTTAGTGCCAATCTTTGGGGGAAGGAGCCATGGACATATGATGCCGGGCACGTTTTGTGTGGTAGGCTGTACTGTACTTCAGGTATCTGCAGTTTTAAAACAAAAATAAGCCACAGCTATTAAATAACCTAGAAAAAGTAAATTCATGTTTATTTTTAAAGAGGACATGGATTTTTTTAATCACCCAGGCTACAACAATTATAGCAAGTAGTCTGATTAAAAGCTTTTGACATTAGATACAGGAAATAGAGCTGTTAACATGAAAAGTTAATTTCTTTCAGCCAAGACTTGTATTTCCAAGCTCTGGTTTCTGGCTCGTGGCATAAATCTGTAGCTTTGGTCATTTATTCTGTAGTTAAAGAGTGAATGTGTTTTGGATGTAAAAATTGAAAACTCAAAATACAGGGGTATATTCTATAATAGTGAAAAAATAACTTATGTGAATGAAATGTAATACATTATCAACATCTTTGTGTTGTTTTTACAAAACTCATTGTTTGGTTTATCCACTCACTTCCAAGAAGAGAAGTGTCACTACTACTACTACATGATACCACTCTGACACACCAAAGATTCCATTTGCACAAGTGTGCTGAGGTCAAAAGAACAAACTCCAGTGGAGTCTTCATACCACTGTCATTAGAGGAAGGTGCTTTGTGGTGACAGCCATATTAAATATTACCCTCATTAAAGTTTCTGTCAAACTACCACAGCTGTGTGCTTGCTCTAGAACTAAAGAAAACAAGAACCAACTTGAAAGCAGTGATGGATGTGTAGCTGTGCCGTGAATTATTAAAAATGGCTGAGCTGTAAACTGAGAGTCTTCCAGTCATTAACTTTACCTGTCTTCACATAGATTGTAGTTTCTAAGTGGCCTTTTATGAATGAAATTATTCAAATGGCCCAAGTAACTCTTGTTTCCCTGGTTTGTTTTTCATGCCTTGGATGACTGGTGGGTGCCTCATGGCTGATCAGAGTCCAGCAGCCATGTTGTGTTTCTTCTAAAATGGTGGATGGGCACTTCACAGAAGTTCTGTGCTTCCATTTAGTAGGAGCTGCTTGTGCACATTCAAATACATTTTAAAATATCATTAATATGTTTTTAAACCAGTAAATTTCACATGCATTAAGATAGTCTATGTGCTTATGCCAGTCTACTGCTATTTTTTTTTGTCATTTCCCTTTCTAAAGGCTTTTTCCGTAATAAGAGTTTCAATAAATTACATTGACAAAGGAATTACAATCCTGTTCATCCTGTATTTCTTTCTACACCTCTGAATAGCTGTCAAATGGAAGAGAAGAATTTAGAGGATTGCACAGTATGCTGTCATTGGATAGGTTCATTAATTTTTATGTATTTGAGGCTATATTTCAATATAAGTAGATTCTGAGAGATTACAAGAGAAGTGGTTTGCGTGTATGCATCAGGAGGATAAACTTGAACATCTTATTTAATGTAGTTGAAATTTACCCTGAAAAGGGGATTCATGAGTTGTTTTAGAATTTTAGGTCTTTAATCTTGCTACCTTTGCTTAAGGTAACTGTGATTAAGATTTTATTGTTATAGATTGCCAGTAAGCATTTTCAGAGTCAGATTTCCACATTTGGACCTTGCCATATGAGTAACTTTGAGATAGAGTAGCAAATTTGTTCCACATAAATGTGTTGCATAATTGCCCTGCATCCAGTAGATACCTCTCACAATAAAAAGAGCATTTTATTTTCTGTGGTGAAGGGCAAGTCAGTTTGCTTAAGCATGCTTCCACTTGATGCCTGATTGATCTTTTTCAAAAATTTCAAAGAATATAATTTTATTGTTTTTTCTCAATGAATTTGTGGACTGGGTCTGAATTTCTGGGGTTGTTTGCAGGTTCTTTCATAACAGGTTCCTTAGTGATACTTTAATTTTTTTTATAAAAATAATTTCTGTAGCACATGCTGTGAGCTGGGAATAGTTGGGGTTTTTGTGTTTGTGGGGATTTTTTTTTTTTAATGAGGGCTTTTGTAATAAAAGCTAATGCTTGGTCTTGTAGACCATAAGGTCTAGATCTCTTTTATTTTTTAATTTATTTTAATTCAATTGTTTTAATATCCTATTTTTTCTACAGATGTGGAGGGATTGATTTACTCACTGTAAGCAAAATAGCTGCTCTTGGTTGAAGCACTGGTAAGTTGTTATTCCTAATAACATTTACTTTTTAGCTTTAAAAAACACGCCAGCAACCACACATAGTTGTAATGCTTAAGTGACTGAAGGCTTTGGCTGAATACATTCTGAAGGTCGTTAGTGTGTGGCCATGTGTGCATGTTAATTTCAGAAAAGCTTAAAAGGACCCTGGATCATTCCTGCTGGGCTCTGGGGAAGTGAGCAGTACTTGGGTAGGGCTCTCTCCCTGGCTGGCTGCAGAACAGCTTTCAGATCTGATTGTAGTTCTGGGGGCTTCTGTGATTTGACTGCAGATTTCACTGAGAACTTTTATATCATAGTTGTGCTGGTTCAGAAGAGTTTTTGGTATGCAGATGTCTGTCTCTAGAGAGGTACTGCACACAATTTGGATAACAAATGGTGTGGAAAGTATAGCAGGAAGAACTTGCTGTACAAGCATCTTGTGTTGTCCTTATGCTTCTGTCAAGATCAGTGGGAGCCTTTGAGCAGACACTTACTGTCTCCTGTTCTACAATTGTTCTGTTTCTGTTCTTCATTCATAAAGCTCTGGCTTTGCACAAAATGATAAATGCCAGTATTTTTTTAAAATTAAACTGCTAACTGATAGACTTGAAATCATTCCTCATATAGTCAAAACATAAAATTGGCAGGCTTGAGTAGGTAAATTAATTCAGTTCTATCCTGGATGAATATAGGGACAGAATTTTTTCCCATTTCCTTAACTAAAAGGAATTTGGTCTTGACCTTTTGTTTCTGGCACAAAAAAGTCACCTTTTGTGACTTTCTTGGGAGTTGCTTGTGGAAATACACAAGTCCTTTTGTCTTTCTCTCTGCTTAAAATTCAGACTCCTTGATTCTGCATATTTAATTAGGGCATCCATTGCATTTTGTGTACATGGATTAACTTTTTTTTTATGTGAAGCTCTATTCCTGCAGCACTGTGCTTTGGCATATAGGCTTTTCTCTAAGAGACAGTTCTTTTAGTCTGACATGCTACCTGATTGGGCAAGGCCTTCCTTAGTCTTCAGATAGCTTGGGAAAATGTTGTTCCAAAATGCAAATGCACTCATTTTAGTGGCTAGATGACAGTGAATTTTAGCTGTCCCATGGCTGTGTTAGCAGAGCCCTCCAGCAGCCACTGCCTTCTGCACTGCCTTAGGTGCTGGGAGAGAAGCTGGTTTTGTACTCCAAAAGTCCTGTGCTTCTCTTCCACTCCATGGTGTGGAGACTAATGTAGAGCCCTTCTGAAAAGGAAAAGGGATATGTGGGAGAAGGTGCAAACCTTGCCAGGCTGTCTTAGTCTGGCCTCCTGCTGCTTCTGGGTCCATTTCATTTTGGACCAATTTCAATTTTATCACTTGAGTTTTCAGTCCTGAAGCAAAATAAGTAGAAAAAGATGTAGCAAAAGACTTCATGGACTTTGAGGAATTAAGATTTTAATGTGTGTACACAAACTCAGTTTTGACAAGTATTTAATTTCTTCTACCATTGTGATCTGTAAGTTTTATTACTTTGTTCTTTCAGAAGTCTTAAGCTGTTTTTCCCACTGCAGGTGTGTGTCAAGCAGTGTATTTCTTGATACATTTCCTCTCCAGCTATTCCTCAAAACTCTTCCTGTGCTATCCACTGATGCCTTCCTAGCCCCAGTCACCTGCTAGAATCTCTAAACATGTGACTCATATTCCATTTTAATATTAATCTTCATGTGATTTCTACATCTTTCTGTGTGCATTTTTGTTTTTTCATTGGGTTGTAAATTAGCTACTGTCAGATCTGGCTCTTTGAGTAGAACTTTGGCTTTTCAGTTACACACTGAGTAATTACTCCATCCTTTTCTGGTTTACAATCCTTACCTAAAGAAGAGGTGAATGTGAAACCCTTAAATGACTTAGTTGAAATAGTTGTCTACAAAAAGAAGTTGTTTCAAAAAGCAGTTGTGAAAGCATTCCAATGTGTGGATCTTGAAAGATCTGGTGTTGCATTCTCTGGTTAACATGCTTTTTAGTTGAAGCCCTGAGTTTTATTTTTAACTCTAATTTTTAAGAGAAGAGAGAAAATACTTGAAAACACCAGGAGCTTTATTAAAGTTGGCATACTTTGCTTAATGCAATAAAATTTATTATTTAAAAATAATACCCACAAAAGAGTGCATTTGTGAATAAAGCCACATCTTACCTGGAATTAACCTTGAAATCTGACAAACCTGGCAAATAGCCTTTCTTACCTAAAGATACCCAAACATGCATGAGTTGTGCTTTTACTGCTCTGCTTAAGGAACATCTAATGGTGGTAAAAGCAGATTTAGGACTGTCCAGAGCACTTAGTTCCTGCTTAAGATGATACAGAATAAAATAATGGACTTAGCTGCCAATAAAGGACACTTCTTTTCTCCAGTGTGAAAGTTACCAGGGATGTCGTTGAGAGTAAAAACTTGCTTTAATGAACTTTGAATTGTAGAACTTGAGGTTTGGTTTGCTCAGAACCTCATTTTGTCCGTTCAGCTCCCTCTGTTGGAGTGAATTCCCTTTCCCAAGTAGGTCACCTCAGTTAAGAGTTTAAACCTCAGATTTCATTCTGGAATAGTTTGTAAATGTATTGGTGTCTTATGCATGGGTATTTATTGTATGTGTTGGGCTTCAGTTTCACACTGTAAGGAATGTAGGGTTACAGTGGACCTGAGATGGCTGAAGCCGTGGGTTTGGCCATAAGGGATGTCTGTTGTTTCTGTGATCTTTTAATACAGCAACAAATAATTGCAAAAAAAGCTGAAGAGAAAAACTTTGTAAACTCAGATGTTTTGTAATTGTTGCCTTGAACATTTAGGCAGGTTGGGAATGGATGGCATGGAGTGTCAAGATGTTACCAGTGGTTTGAAGGAAACTTTGTCAGGATTACAGGACTACCCAGGTCCCTGATTTATCCTGACCAATATAACAGTGCTTGGAAACCAAACCAGAAACTAGTAGATAACAGAAGCTTGAAAAATGAGTGGATGCCTAATTCATTTTACAGAAGGAATGGTAGACTCGTGTCATCTAGGAAAAAAAAAAGGGATTTTCAGTATCTACCTCAAGTGTAGGATCACTGCATATGTCTTCATGGAGGAGTGTATTTTTGTAACATTATTGAAATTTCTTAGTAAAATGTGCCTCAATTCATAAGTAAACAAATGCTGTGACATCTTTTAAAACAAATGTAAATTTCACAAGTGTAGAGGCTGCTATTAATATTTTGGCCATCCCTGTGGCATCTTTTTGATGTATAATAACTTGGAGAACAAGAATGTGTTCTTAATTGTAATACCTCATCAGTTCTGTTTACTGCTAATTATTTTACAAGATTTAGAGAAGCGTTTAAGATGAAGGTCATGGGGTTACCTGTGAAGTTCTTGGTCTAACCCAGCGTAGGTGAACCAAGCAGGGAAATTTGCCCTGAAATTGCTTTTGGCATGTTCTGTGAGTGTCTGAGGCAGAGGGCTAACCCAACTGGAAAGAGCCTTTTAAGGGTGACTAATACATAACTAAATTACCTTTTTTAGAGGTGGGGAAAGTTGATGTCAGTAATTGCATTTGTATATGTTAAGCTTATTAAAAATAACTAAAAATAATTTTAATGGTCTTATTTATGGGGTTTCCACTGTATATATGTTAGTACTTTTGAGTGTTTTATTGTGTCAATAATGGACAACTTTTTGGTGGTTTTTTTTCATGTTTTGATACTTTGGTCAAGGTATTACCATTAAAAAGCATTCAAAATTTTAATTCATCTTCAAATGCCTAAATAGATTTGAAATGAATTTAGTGAGAACTGGAAAAAAAACCAAACCAAACCCAAAGCAGCCCCAAAACTAGCTTAGTGTGAGGGAAGAAAAACACCTTTCAAAATATTTAATACATTGTCTTGACTGGGGATGAGTTGAATGTTTGAAACAGAGCATTTCTTTAAACTTGAAGGTTCTGTTTCTGAAAGCAGAATGAATGTCCTGGGGTTGAATACTCCTGCAGCGATGCTTGTTTCACAGTGCAAAGTGAAATTACAAGATCTCATATTCCACTTCTATGTGCACTACTTTCCCATTGTATTTAAAACAAGGAAATCTATAGAACAGTATAAAACAGGACACATGGGTACTTGTGAAAGTCAAACTGGGGCTTGTTGCACTGCTTCCAGTGCTCTTTTCTTTGCTGTAATGGTTATTTTGAGATGAGACTGGGGATGCTGTGGCAGAGACCACTAGATGGCCCCACTGTTTTTTGCTGGGCTATGGGTAATTTCTGCATCCCTGGTCAGAATCTGCCCAGGGTTATCAGGGAGCATAGTGGTGGTGAACTTGGCTTTCATACTAAAATGAGGTTAAACCTATAAATATTCAAAAAAATAAGTTGACGTTGGAGTGCAGATACTCAAGATCATGAAGACATTTTAAAACCCTTTTTGCATGTCAGCCTACAGTCAGCATTGGTTTCAGAATGATGCTCTTAACACTTAGTAACTTCCAGTACCTAAGTTTTGCATGTGAGGAGGAGTAAGGTTTTACTTGAAGTAAATTGAGCTTATATTTCTTGGAAGAAGATAGGAAGATGGGAACATTGGGTTTGTATTTATCCATGTGGATATTGTTTGTTCCGTTTGGTTTGTCACTCATCTGTGGGCTTGGTTGCAGTTCCATGATGAGTACAGTTGGAATATGGCTCAGGAGCCTTGCTAAAGGTAGCTAGTGTGACTTGTGACCATTTTTGTCTGATTTCTGGTGTGTCCTTTCCCACCAGTAACTAAATCAGTCATTCCATTTGCTTGTAAGTGTATTTGCTGTTGCACTGTACATCTTTCATGAGCTGGAAAACTGGGTTAAGATGGTGGAATGTCTTGTGTCCAGTCACCATCTGTCTATAAGAAACCAGTTTTCTTTGGTTTTGATGGATCTGTGTCTTCGAAGAAAGGAGCTTGAGCAGTACTTACAAGTTTTGGTTTGTTACAAGAACCTTGGTGTTCTACTAAGCAATGTCAGCTTCAGGGGATGGGCCAGTGCAATGAAAATGGTTGCAAGAGCAAATTTCTTTCATTTCCCACCACAGATTTCTCTAGTGGTTTAAAAATTTCAAATGGAATTCATGGATCCTGAAAGGGTTCTTGGACTTCTAATATTTTCTCCCATTTTTTTATAGTTTTGGTTAAACTTTCTTTTTTTTATTAGTGAATTGATTATTTGACATTATTTCTGATAAAAGTAGATATTGTGGACTGTGTAACATGGAATGAAGCATCAGTTACATGTTTAAATTATCTTCAAGGTACAGTAGTTGAATGTCTTAGTTTAAAGCAATGATGTGTATTCCAACAGCATTTTTCTTCTAATTTTTCATAAAGAATCCATTCAGATGAAGAGTGTCAAAAGGAGTCTACGAATGAGACACCAAGATGGCAGTTCCACTGGGGATTGAGAGGTTGAGGAAATGGACTAATGCATGAGTGCTGGGATGTCTGTCCAAGAAAAGGATGTTAAAACGTGGACTCTCATGTTATTAAACCAGAGAAGAGCTGGGTTGTGATCATCCCATCAAAATGGACTTTGCATTTGAATTAATCAGTGACTATCCAATGATGGATCTGTTTGAGGACTGGGTGGCAAAATTTTCCTTTTGAGTTGTTTTTGCATGACAGGCAAATTAATTTGGTAAAAGATCTGTTGCTACTGCTTTTGAGAAAATGTAATTTATAAAGTGACTTTAAATAAAAGGTTTTGGTTTATTTCACACTTTGTGTTTGTCCTTTCTGGCTGAATATTTTTTATTGAGTTGATACTGACGTGGGTTACATTTTGGTTGCTATTAAACTGAGAAATACTTTAGCTAAGTACTGGAGGCAAGGTAAAATTTTGTGCTATACTTGGTATCAAATGTGGTTTTCATTTGCAAATTATGTTCACTTTGCCATGACTTCCAATGAATTTTTATTCGCTGGCTTGTTCATTCAGGTGCTTAATATGAGGGGTTTTCAGTATTTGGCCTATTGTCAGGGCACTGCTGCTGAACTTTGTGAAGTTATTTTAAGATAGAATTGATACCAATTGAAGGCTGAGAAAATACAACAATAAAGGAGTACTTGAATGTTTTGTGTAACTTTTTTAGATATGTTCTTGGGTTGTGTGTGGGTACAGAAACTTTTCAACAGATTTCCTGGACTACAGACTTCCTGAACAGTCTCTTTGGTCTTAAAATTGTTCTGTGCAAGTGTCCAATCTGCTTCACTGCTCTTGCATGTAGCCTTAGTGTCACAATACTGTGCCATGTGTTTGGTGAGAAAAAAATGAGTTCTTTTTGATATGGCTACAGATGACGTATTAACCTTTGCAATTAAATGAATTCTAAAATGGTTCTAATATTCGAAATCATGATTTCCTTACAGGTTTCTAGTGGATCTAATAATTTAACTGTAGGCATTTCTTCTCTATATGTTTCACCTGAAACTCAAAAGTTGTCTTTGTTTTGTGCTGGAGGGTCAAGATGGTAAACCTGGTGCTGAGATAACCTTGAAATTATATTTGAAAACTCAAACAAAATCCTGTTCATTGTCTGTGTTTAACCATTTGCCTTGCTCAGACTTTTTTGGGAATACCCATTTTTGCCATGATGAGTTGCTCATAGCTGTTCCATCCAGCCATTTTGGTGGTACACGCTTGCCCCAGTTTGGTTTTGCCATGTGTTTTTGTGGTGGAGTTGGATTCTGGGATCAACATGAAGGGTTTCTCATTCAAATGAGTGGATTTCCTTAGTGTTACCAAAAAATGTTTGCAATGGTCTTGTATTGTGGTTTTTTAATTCTTGCAGTCGAGGTGCAAGGAGTCTTCTGTGAATAATTGGTAAAGTGGAATTTTTTTTAATGGCTTGTGGCATTGGAGAGTTCCTAATGAAACCCCTTGTGGAAAGAGGATAGATGGTTATAGGAGACAAATGGCAGGTCTGTGGAGGAATTAAAGGGGATGGTGTTGGTTCTACTGGTAGAAGCCAATGGTTTTGGGCTGTTGGGATGCTGTGCCGTGGATGTTCCAACAGAACCCCAAACTAGCTCATTGCCCCTTTGTCCTCCAGTGGTCCCCCAGTGGCTGATGGCTCTGTCTTGTTGTGATGCTTATGAATATGCAAGATGTTCTTGTGCTTTAAGGGGTCGGTTTTGGTCGTGGAAGACAACTGGTAGTCAGAATCAAGTGGTCAGGGTAGTCATGGATCACCTCCATTCCCTTGGTGATACATCCTCTCAATTCCAGGATGTCGTATTGGAGATGTCCATTGATTAATTTGCAGCTCTGCAGCTTGGCTATTGTGCAGCTTTAAAATTAATTTGTTGTGTTAAAATCTGTTAATGACCATGAATGGGTTAAGAAAGTGCATTAGAAGTAAGCAGTTTGATGGTGTTGGACTGGCTTGACCACAGTGCCTTGGTGTAGCTGATGGCAGTGGTGTTGGCTGCTGGATTTGAGTTGTTGGGGGAAACCACTAGGGAGGCGCTGTGGAGCTGGAGGGCAATCTCAGCTCTGTGGGGTTGGCTTGGGAGTGGGTGATGCTAATGTCCCCCCCTGCCAGTGCCAGCACTGGGGGGCAAAGGCAAGAGCTGTTGTCTGGGGATTCTGCCACCAGACTGGGGGGAAGCTGCCCCTTGGGTGGGGTGACCCCCAGGGTGGGCTGCTGCTGCCTGCATGGCTGTGAGCTCCACTTCCATGCCTTCAAAATGGCTTGTAACAGCACCACTTCCTGTCCAGGGAGGAAGTAATTTTAGCCCAGGCACTGAAATATTTAGCAAATCTTTAAAACAAAAGGCACAAATTCCATTTCTTTCTGGCTTCCAAAGGGTGCCTGAGCCACATGGGGTTAAGGTGCCCCTTGAGCTGGGGTAGTTGGAAGGAGCCAGGGCTGTGGGGTAGCAGGCACCCTTTAGGTGGAGGCTCTCTCTTTTTTTGGTAGAAATGAAGGGGTGGGTCTATGGTACATCACCTGAGTTGTGGGGTAAATGTAGAGAGTGTCAATCAAAGGCAGAGCTCAGAGCTGGGAAGGAGCTCTAGATGGCGGCTGTGCCTTAGAGAGAGCGCGCTCAGCTCCGTGCCTTCCCCAACACTTTACGCAACTTTCCCTAACTTTCAGGCAGCCTCAGGGGGCCCCCACAGCCCCTTGCCTCTCCTAGGCACTAATCGGGGGCCGAGCGGACCTTTTTCGGGCAGAAAAGCAGCTTTTGAGGGCTCCCTTTTCGTGCCTTGCTGGAAAGAAGAAGCCGTGGAGAGAGCCCAGGTCGTTGTTTTTCCAGCTTAGAAGCCATGGCGTACCTCCATTTTTGTGCGCTCTCCTAATGAGCTTTTTCCCCCGGACATTTTTGTACTAATTACCGCTTCTTTTGCTTTATCGGCAGCATATTTTTGGGATTAGAATATATATTTTTTTTTCATTTTCTGAAAATTGTATTTTATCGGTATAATTACAAATATTTTGGATCTAATGTTTTTCCACTACCCGAAACTAATATCGACTTGGTCCTGGCGGCGGTGCATGGATCAGGTAGGTGAGCAATTAATAATAATAATTTTTAGATTTCTGCCGTTTTGAGTACTTTGATTTTCGACCGATTTGTGCTATATTGGGATGACGCAATAAGATACAGAGATTATTTGCATCCAGTGTTACTTTGGGAAAGTTTGCAGGATGCTCCTCTCCTGTGTTTATTCTCGGATTTTTCTTGTAAAAATGATTATTTGTTTTAAATCTCCGGTTTGCCGTGTTGATCAGTGCTGTGTATTGTTATAACAATATCATTGCAGCGTCAGGACTTTGTTCCTGATAATGAAAGCCAGTGAAACGAACTGGGACCTTACCTTTCTTTCAACTTTTGACAGTAAATACCTGGGCACAGGACTTCAAAGCAAACAGACACCCCTGACCCCCTTTTAATATTTAAGAATAAAAAGATGATGAGAAATAAGGACAAAAGCCAAGGAGAGGAGGGTTCAGTCCACAGCAATGCATCGAGGTATGACCTANAAACCTGTGAATACCCTGTTTACTTTGACAGCCTTGGGTTACTGTCAGTGCTTAATAGAAAACATTTTACTGATTTTGCTTCCTTTTTAAGGAATGACCTTGAGATTGTTAGCATGCCACACCCTAATTTTTTTTGGTAGCAATTTCTGAAACTTGTGTTGTGACTTAAGGGCCCATGTCCTAGGCAAAAGGTACTGTACCTTTATTCAGGGCAGCCCTTGCCCCTGTATGATGTTTTTCCAGCTTTTGAATTTCAGTTTTTAGGTTTTTTGTGCTGTGAAAAATGACCTTGTCGGTTTAGCCATTGCTGCATTGCACCATTTTACATACAAGGCAAATTTTTCTTTGAAGAATCTCAGAAGTCTAAACTTTAACTGAGGGCCATACAGAAGCCTGGTGTAGTAGTAAATTATAGTAAATAGGCACAAGAAAAAGTTACATGAATGAAAAAAAGCTTATTTTAAAATATAAACTGGAAAGTGCCTGTTTGTCGGATACCTCTTACTTCAGATTTTATTTGAGCTTGTAGAACTTTGATTCTGTGGAGGTATTTTAGAATATTTTTATACAATTTAACCATACTTTGTCCTGCTAGTGATGGCATTTTGTTTCATAAAATATACACTGGGACTGTTAACAAGAGGCACCAAATGATTTGCTTGTTTTGTTTAACGTATTTTTGCTCAGAGTATTTTTATTTACTTTTGTCAAGTAATGAGATTGTTTACAGATTTTTAGAGACTTAACCTTGATGTGGGAAAAGTATGAAATACTGAAAATGTTTGTTTGCTGGGAATGCAGAAGTACAATTACCAAATCGTTCATTTTGTATTTAAAAGGTCGGCTCTTCCAAGAATTGGAAATTAAACTATATGCATTTTTGGGTTTTAGTTTGTAAATATTACTGAGTTTTGCATTTTGTTAATTTCAGTTGAATCTTGGCCTGTTTCTTTTTCTCTGGTGTTGTCTTCCTGCATTTTTAACCGACATTAATAAAAAAGAACTCTGAACTGTCTGTTGTATCACATGTGCTCTATGTGATGTTCAGGTGTTTGAATAGTATTCTTGATGTCCAGTATTTAACCTTCCTTAAGCACACAAACTTGAAATAGTGTGGCAATATATATATTATCGAATTACTGTAACCTTCTGGTATAAACTTGGATGGTGTTCTGGGTGTATTAAAAATGCAGTCAGATTTTAAATTCTAAAATAAATACGGGTAAGATTGTTTTAATTTGAAATTATTAATAACTAAATTAGCCTCAGGGATTGTTGAAGCACTTAAACAGAGCTTTTCTAATAATGCAGTTTAAAAACACATCAGATTTTCATACTGTGCTTTCTTTACTGTAAATGCTGCACACAAAATATTATGTAAAAAAAATCACCATTTATACAAATTATTTTCAGATTCTATAAATTTTTATGCTTTTTTGGAGTGGAGATTATCAACAAGAGCAGCAATAGACATAATTTATTGAGGAAATTGAAAATATTTTACCAGTGTTGGAAAGGAATAGGAGCTAAAATCTGAGCCATGTAGCAGGAGTCCCACAGGGGGTTTTGTCCTCAGGGGTATGAGATTTGCATAGCATCTCGTGTGCTTTTGGGGTTTTCATTGAAAGGTTATTTATCATAATTGATCCATTTACATTTAACACCTGTTGTGTGAGGTTACCCGTCTCCCCCTTCACATCTTTTTTTCTCTAAATAAACCTGCTGTGTGTGACACCAACACACCTGAAGTGTGAGAACAATTGAGCACAGGATATTTGCAAGTGAACCCTGTTGAGCTTATTTGTGAGGTGTGAGTCAGCTCAATGTCATAAAATGAGCTTTACTTCCTGAGGTTGACCTGAAGTAGGGGAAATGATTTCTAGGAAGTAAAGCCACCACTTTGCTGTATTGTAACCCCAAAATGCACCGGTGTCTGCACTTCACATGCTGCTGAGACCAGCTTGGCATCCGTGGAGGTACCTGAACATGGAAGTTGCACAGTCCTGGTGGGAACCCTGGGTGGTGGAGGAGGTGGATGTGGCCAGTGCCATTCACCTGGGCTGGAGAAGGGTGTTAGAGTGGAAGAAAATACAGTTTTTGCACATCACTGTAGTGCCCTGAGGAAGTGACTCCTTCTTTTCCAGTTCTAAGGAAATACAAAGGCCTGTGTGGAATAAACAAAAATGCCTGAGAATTGTCCCAAAGCAGATGTTTTATTCTTGGGGAGAGAGATGGTGTTAACTCTTTACAGTTTGTAAGCTGAGGGTTGTACTCCTGCCTTTCCAGATGCTCAGCAACACCTGTCCTTTGTGCTTTGACAGTAAATCCAACTTGGAACTGAGTGATTTCATGCAACTTTGCCCAAGGTAGAAGTTGTTCTGGGTCTGCTGCTGTTCCTGCTGACCCCTACCTGTGTGCCTGGGATTTGCATAAGTAATTGAACACAATCTGCTGTATTTTCTAGCATCTTCTGTGCTGCCTGTCTGAAAGGCAGGTAGTGTGCAGGTACATCATGCATGGTCGGCCCTCATGGGAAGTGCAGAGGCCGGAGGCAGGCTGGGCCCCCCCCCCCGAGTGAGTTTTGCAGGGATAGCAAGTAACAGGCGTGGGATACGTAGTTTTCCTTTCCCTTGGCCTGTATCTGTTGCAGTTGCTCTCCCACCTCAGAAATTCCCGGCGGTGGAACGGTTTGAGCTGCAGACCCTGCAAGGCTGGGCCAGCCCTTGTGTCTGTATCCAGCTCTGGGCTTCTCTAGCATTAAAACATCTTTTTTGAGGGGAAAAATAGGTTGTGGTGGGCTAGCTCCCAGGCGGTTTTCTGTGCAGAGCTGGAGCTCCGAGGTCTGAAATGGCGTGTTTTTGCTCAGCAGCCACCTCCCAGCGCAGGGCTTTGCGCAGCACAACACCCTCGCCTGACGTGGCAGCCATTCTATGGAGATGTCGGTGCACACAAACCAGCATTTGGCGGAGGGGGGGAACGGTCGCGTTAAGCACGAACAGCCCCCGGCGTGTGGCGCTGGGAGCAGGGGGCAGCCCGTTGTCGTTGGGGCAGCGGCGGGGCCGGGGCGGGCGGCTCGGGCGGACGGCGGCGGCCGGCGCTGTCACAAAATGGCTGTTCTTTGTGCCGCACTGCTCGGGCGCCGCGGGAAGCGGCCGCGGGGTTCAAAGGCCGCCCTGCGCCGGCC
>VXBC01010008.1:757086-827704 GCA_013399945.1 Ploceus nigricollis | reverse complement strand
TTTAAGGAGAGGTACAGCTTTCAGTATCTTTAAATTACCAAAATTTACTGTTTGCTTTCAGTGTGCATTTTGCAGCTGATTTTCTTTCAGCTGAGTAGAAACATTGAACACATTTGTTAAAATGCCTCAAACTGTGGGTTTCAAGTTTTTATCCGGGTGATGAGTTATTTTTTTAGCTGTTGTGGCCATGAGCATGTGCCGAGGCTTTCAGTTTCATTTGCACCGCCGCATTCTTCAACAAGGATTTTTTTTCTCCCTCCCTTTTTAAGCTTTAACCCTTTGTGAAACTGTCCAGAGCCTTTTTTGAAAAGGGGAGATGCTTGATCAGTGCGGGACACAAAAGGAATAATGTGCAAGGAATTCATATGAATTGTGATGTAATCTGTGTGCAGCACAAAGGAGATTGTTCTTGTTTTGCTTTGTTACTTCTGTTTCACATTACCCTCATGAAGGAAGTGTCTCATCCAATTACGCATGCACAATCCTGAGGCTTTCAACTCCTCTGTTCCCTGTTTTGTGATTGCTGCCAGAGATGGATACAGTATATACAGTGCTATAAAAAGAGCTCACCAACTGCAAGAAGCTACATTTAGCTGTAATTCATTGTCTTCTGGGTTGTTCTTTTTTTTTTTTTTTTTTTAGTTAAACATCTTAAGCTAATTAATCAAATTGTATATATTCTCTAAAATGCATGACTTTTGCTGAATAAAAGTTGGAAAATGGGAATAAAGAGCTCACCTGGGTAATTGTGTAGCCCAGTTTCTGTGGCACAGCCTGTGCTGGGGCTGGGGCGTTGCCATGGCTGAGCGCACGTGTGTGCAGGCCTGTTCCCAGCTCCATGAGTGCCTCCAGCCAAGGCGAGGTGACGTGGCTCAGATCGCAGATTGCAGCCTGTTCCCCTTTCTGTCCTGTTGATGTTTCACCTGCCGCGCTCTGAGGGCAACAGTTGCCCTTATCTGCACCTTCCCCCACTTCCTCCAGCGCTGGAGCCAAGCTGTGGCTCGGTGGTGGCATTTCTGAGAACGCAGATCCTGGCTGTGCCTCGGGAGCAGCGCTGGGGCTGCCATAACCACATTTCTGTGCTCAAACACTTCCACTGGCAGCTGTGACAAGGAGAGCCAGGAAGACCCTGATGTTTCATTTCAATCTCTCTAACTCGCTATAGGGATAAACCAATTCCTGTCTTTGTTTCTTGTTTCACCCCTCAGAAAGCTGCTCATAGCCCTAGCAGGTTCCTGAGCTGCCAAACTTGTCTCTGAGGAGTTTTTATACTGGGACATCTCTTAATTCAGGTTTATCAGTGCTGGTGTTGAGGAGCAGGTGAGGGTACCAGTGGCCGGTGTAGGTGAAGTACCTGAGACAGCAAGCAGGAGTCTAGGGACTGAACTGAAGCTTCCGATGCCATGGACTCGCTGCTTTTGAACTCAAGACAGCCCAAGTAAACCTGCTTTGGGTAGGTTTGGCAGCTTACATTGTCATTGCATCTCCTCATACATAACCTGGAGGTGTGTGTATCCACTGTATCTTGTTTCAGGTTGCACACCCAGCAGGAATTGCAATGTTAAATTAGGCTGCTAAATTCTGGAGATGGAAAATGCTTCTAAATCTCTCCTTGCCCCTAGCTGAAATCTAGCTCAGGAAGGAGCTGATAATGGCTGGAGAAAGCTTCTGTTCTGCTTTATCTCTCCTCTCCTTCAAGGAAAATAAATACAAACAGCACAGCACTGGGGGAGGGGATGGCCTGGATTACCATAATTAGATAGAAGCAACCTTCCAGCAAAGGACGTGCTGTTCTACTGACATGGTGTCTTACATCAGTCTTTCTGGTGTGCTTTTATTAAAAGACATGTGCTGAAATGCCATGTGAAGATGCTCTTTCAGTAGGTGCTGGTGTGTATGTAAAGCCCACCTTCACATCCTGTAGAGGAGACTTGGAATGAAAGAAAAAAAGCCCAGAGGAAAAGTTTACCCCTAGTGACTTGCAGTGAAGCTTTTGTAAGTCCGTCACACTGTTAATGCCTCATTTTCTTAGAGCAGGGAGTATCTTTTGGATATAATGAGACAAATGTTGCTGATTCTTTCCAAATGTGCAGCAGCTCATTTTACATTACAGCTTGTGTAGCGTTGCTGCTAAATTATAATTTTCAATCTTCACCTTCCTTTATATTTACCTGTGGGCTGAGATAATCTACTCTGTACATCATGTGCTTTTTTTACCTTGACTAATAAGGGTTAAAAATTAAAAAGTTTTTAAGAGTGATCTCAGATTCCTTTCTGGTATTGTGCTGGAAGTGCTGGCATGGCGTTTGATCTTGGCAGGGCTCAGTTCAGTGTGTCTGCCAAGCTCCACAGACGATGGGATGGGATGCTTAACACTTCATTGCTCACCAACCTTTACCCCAGCTATGAACAAGGGTGTTGCAATGTCAAGAATCCACTGACTCCAGAACACCCGACTCCTTAGGAAAAAGCCGTGTTGCAACTATTTATGTCTCTTGCAAGTGTTATTGTTAGATATAGATGACTTAATAGAATTGCTAATACGTTAATTATAGGAGTCGTTTGCATCTCTCTTTTGGGGAGGAATCTCTGTACTTCACTGCAGAGTTGTCACCAGTTGAGGTCTGAATGCCATGTGCTGTCTGTAAAACTTTAGGCTTAAATCTTTTGGTTAAAAACAGCTTTTAAGAGTCACTTGTAATAACCCCCTCAGGCCAGATCAGGCTCCCTTTTTCTGAACTGCAGGTCACTTGGAACCATAAACGAATTTCTGCACCATCACGTTCCTGTTAATGGGGTTTGGGTCCTAAATTTCCGTATACACTCCATGTCTTTAATCTGAGAGACTTTAAAGGAAGTTTACAAATGTTAAGGGAGAAAAAGCACCCATTTTTTCTGTACTAATTGTGTGTGCACAATCCAGCCCCCCTCATGCATCCACATGTCCTTTGCCAATGGGATGCACCTGTGTGCCTGGCTGTCCCCGGCGGGACATGGCACAGCGGTGGCTGGAACGGGAAGGGCAGAGGGCACAGGGACAGCCCTGCCCTCTGTCTGAGGAAGGTGTGCACCCCCGGGCTCCTGCTCCTCTCCTTGGCTGGAGGAGCTGGGAGCTGCGCGGAGCCAGCCGGGGTCCTCCCGCTGATGTGGGATGTGGAGCCCGGAAATGCTTCAGAAATGCTTGGCTGCCTCCCGGGGAGGGAGGGATGGGCCCTTTCAAACCCTGAGAACTGCAATTGTTCTTCCCTTTCTGTGCAGGGAAAGGGAAGGATACTGCTTTGGAGATTATCAATGGTGCTCCTTAATCAACCAGACAGGTTTTGACTTCTTTTGTCCCTCTGCTGGGTTCTTTTTCTTTTTTTTTCTCTTTTCCCACTAAACATCCCAAGCATTTTCAGCCTCTGGCTTAAAGATCAGAGAGCGAGAGAGCTAGCTCTCCCCATCATGAATGAATTGCTCTTTTTGCTTGCTTATGCAAACACAACATAACGTCTTCCTAGTGGAGGAAAAAACCCCACCAGCTTTTGGAAAGTCTAATTCAGGATAGCCCAATGTGCTTTGCTGAGCTGCAGCAGAGCAGTGAGGGATATATTTAGCTCTGCCTTTGGTATTTGGGAGTCCTGTGCTGGGGTAAGTAGCAGTGGCCAGAATAGGCTGGAAAGCCTCACAGCCTAGTTCAGGTGGATATTTTGGATAGATTTTGGGTGTATAATCCCTCAGCTGGTACAGCAGCTCCGTGGCCCAGCTGTGCCTAGCACTGTAAATGTAATTAACACCCACCCTGCAAGCCAAGTTTGCAGGCACAGAAGTGTGGATTCTCCATGAGAACTTCTCACATGCCTGTTTAAAGGGAAGGGAAAAAAAAAGTTGCTGATCATAAATTGAGGTTAGGGAAATATTTTTATGCTGCTTTGAAGAACTTGTTGGTAATCTGGAAGGGCCAGCCCTATCACCATGGGAGTTTGTTGTGCCCCTTTAAAGCTGGCCTGGATTTGGACAAATCATATTTTGAGTATTCAGAGCTGTTTGAGACTCACTCCTAAACAGCATGAGGAGCCTGGTTGTGTTTAGGATATTCTAGTTTAAGTTCTTGCTTGAAGATCAATGTGTAAAAGTACCATGCATAGGTATGGAGAGTAGAGGAGCAGGAGTATTTTTCTTCCTTCCCTTCCTCCCATTTCTACTTTCCCCTGCAGGAAATAAACTGGGAAAAGCTCTTTCACCAAATGACCCTTCTCAAGGCTTCTCACTCAGAAAATCTTTGCCTTGGGAGACAAGCAAGCACCAATCACTTTTTAGTAGACTTTCAGACTAAAATCAAGGGAACTGAAAAAGTTAGGAATGAATTTATTTATGTTCAGTGTCACAGTCTGTCTTTTGCTTGGCTCTCCTGCACACGCCATGTGCCGTGTCTGTATGGCCTTGTCTGTGATTACTGTGGTATTTGCTCAGTCCTCTGTGGTACCCGTATTATCTTCTCTTTATCTAGTGATCTATAACTGGAACCCATCTTGTGTTCCTCTCCCTGGCTTGTTTAGCCTAAAGGTTAAATTTAGTTTAGTGCCTTTTTACAGCTACCCTGTGACTTGAGTGCAGATATCAACATTGATGGTGCTTGTTTGTATTTGCAATATATGTAGCCATTTCATATATGTTTATATAGAAACATAGAAGGGTTTGGGTTGGAAGGGACCTCAAAGATCATCTCATTCCAACCCCCCTGCCATAGGCAGGGACACCTTCCCCTAGACCAGGATGCTCAGAGCCCCATCCAACCTGCCTCAAATGCTTCCAGGGAATGGGGCATTCACAACCTGTCTGGGCAACCTGTTCCAATGCCTCAGCAAGCTCACAGTAAGGATTTTTTTTCCTAATATTTAATCTAAACGTACTTCCTTTCAGTTTAAAGCCATTCCCCCGTGTCCTGTCATGACATGCTCTTGTAAATAGTTTCTCTTCATAATAGGGAACATCCCATTTATAGATCAGATATTCAAAGGAAATGTTTAACAGCAGCCAGTCCTTATCTCAGTCGATGTGTTTACCCTTTCTGTGGTTTGTCACTGTGCTTGTGTGTCCCACAGTTTGTACAGGTCACTTTAGGAAGACAGACCTGTTTAAATAGTTTTAAGTTGGTGGCCTGCACTGGCTTTGCTGCTCTGTGATTCGGAGTAAATCTCAGGTTGGTTCTGCTGGTGGATGGAAGTGGCTTGGAGCAGCTGG
This sequence comes from Ploceus nigricollis, assembly GCA_013399945.1. Classification (NCBI taxonomy): domain Eukaryota; kingdom Metazoa; phylum Chordata; class Aves; order Passeriformes; family Ploceidae; genus Ploceus; species Ploceus nigricollis. The sequence continues at coordinate 822,481 of VXBC01010008.1, read as the reverse complement.
CAGCCTGAGCTGAACAGCTGTGGGGGCCCTGGAGCTCCTCTCAGGTAGAGTTGGCTCTGCCAGACACCCCTGGTCTGCACCCTGCCATGGTCCTGTCAAGGCCAGTGGGGCTGTGGGGACAGGGCATGGAGTTGGGCTGACCCAGCAGCTCCTCCAGCCCTGGGCTGCTCACCCCCTTCTCAGGATCTATGAGATTGGAAAAGACCCCTGAGATTATTGCGTCCAAGCTATTGTTGCGTTGTCCACTCTGCAACTCACCTGCAGTGCCAAGTGCAGTTTGTTTCCACTGCCCCTGGTTACTGTAGAGGCTTGGGCTGGGCTGGCCTTAAGCCAGCGGTGACCTGCTGTTTCTCTGGGCTATCCAGGTGTGTTATCAGGAAGCCCGGCGGGTCCAGCCAGTGCTGGGAACATGGGCTGCAGGGTGAGGGGGATGGGAGCGGGGAGGGGCTGTGTCCCAGCCACCTGCTCCGGGGCATTCTGGTGTCAGTGAGCCGCTGGTGTGCACCTGGGTGTCACTTACCAACAGCACTCCTGACGCTGTGGCCAACAATGCACAGGAGTTAAATATAACGGCTCCTGCTGTCATCCAGCCCCTGATGTTATCCAGCCATGGGATAATCTGCCAAGGTCCTTCTCCAGCCTTTGCGGGGTGGTTTTGCTGGTGCCGAATCCCTGCAGAGCTTGCGAAGCCCAGTGGAATGTTGCTGTTGGGATTCAAACTTGTTTAGATTCAAAACATTCACAACAGTTCTTAAAGCTGGGAGGAGCTTTGCTTGTGGGAGGGTCTTGGGTTATTAATCCTCCTTTATTCCCCTGCCTGAATTCAAGTTCTGTCCCTCAAAAGCCACATTTTAAACACTGGGGCAGAATGGTCCCAGTTAGAGCCATTCCCCAGTCAGTTCTTAGTTTCACAAATGCATATTGGGGTCATTTTTTCAGCTGTCTCACACCTTCTGGAAGCATATCCACTGTTTGTTCTTACTGAGAACTTAAAAAATGATTTGCTGTTTGCAAAGATGATCCCCTATAAAAGGAAGTCATATGTGAAATATTAAATGCAGAGTCTGGAGGCTTCAGGCACGTGGTAATTGCCTTTTAAACTCAGATGCCTCACTGTAAAGGGTCTTATCGCTGCCTTTCAGCTACTTATTTCTTGGAAGGATCGTGTCCTTCTTGGTAAGGAATTATTTAGTTTTGCTCCCCTTCAGGTCAGGAGAAGGCTCTTAATTAAACCAGACTTACAGCCTAAAGTATTTCTTAGAAACCAGAGGAATGTATTTGGCTGAGTCTTTGCAGATCTCAACTTTTTTTTTAGGAGTTTCTTACTTCAAGGAAATTACCAATGGTCCATATGTTGCTTTCTTTTGATGTTCATGGGTGTTTTTGGAGGAGGGTGGTCTGGCTGAATTGTGATTTTTGTGACAATTAATTATAGCTTATTTCTCATTTTTAGTTTAATTGAAAGTAGGTCTTGTTTGGATGCTAACTCAGGGGCATTAAACCAGGACAAATTCCAAAAATATCTTCTGAAAAGAGGACTTAGGTCTCCAGGTATATACAGTGTTAGGCCTGATTTGACATCTAATGTTGCTAATACATTATATTCTGTTGGCAGGTAGAAATGCTTCCTCATCGTCCCAGTGACAGTTAGAAAGGATTCTTTTATGAAAATAGGCCTTTCAGATATTTTTTTTATCTGATCAACATAGAAAAGAAGACAAACACATATTTTGCCTCAATAACAGGTTGTTCATTAAAAAAAAAAAAAGTTATTTGCAACAGCCTTCAAAAGGGCATAACGCCTTCTCATCTGTGTTTCTTTCCTTAGTAGGGGAAGCAGGTGTGCAGGCAAATACCTGCACATACAGATGCGTCTGTCACCAGAGAAGTCTCCTTCTTTTCAGATGACACAGTTCACAGCCTGAAAAAAAGAATTACAGTGTTCAGACAATGTTGTGGATAAAGCACATGAATTATGGCTCTTGACGTACAGAGAGCCTGTGTCCCTGTGTCCTTGAAATAAAGCTTAAGGCTTTGAGGAACAAAGAGCTCCAGAGGGGAGGAGGACACTCATTACAGTTCTGCCTCTAAACAAATACTGTCAGAGCTGTCTGGCCTCAGTCTTGCCCGGGCTGTTAAAATTCCTTCCAGCTATTGCTCAGAAATCTGACTGAAGGAAAAACTGTCTTCCTCTTCCGTGCGTCCCTGTGGGACATGGGACGCCAACATGCCTCAAGCAGAGCCTGATGTTGCCACTTACTGTTGTGACAGCAGAGGTTTGGATGCCTCCAGATCCCATTCCTTTGTGGAGGCCCAGTGGGATGGTGTCCTGCTGACATGGATACCATCTGTCCCCAGAGCTGCTGGAGTGCCATTCCCAGGAGCAGTGTGCCACCACCACAGGTCATGGCTGTGGCAATGGAGGGCTGTGGTGGACAAGGGGGGCCTGTTGTAGAGCCTGCAGAACAAGGGGTGCAGTGGAACACTGTGCGTGGGGCTGCGCCTCTGGTGCTCATGGATAACCTCCATCCATGGACAGGGACAGGCAGGAGGGACTGGGATGGCCGTGGTTCAACGTGCATTGCCAGCACTGCTTGCAGGACGCAATGTGATAACCCCGTCCCCTCAAACCCAGGCTGGGACAGTGAAACAGCAGCCACGGGTGATGGCTGTCCCCGCTCCTTGCGGAAGGGGCTCCGTTTGTGTCCGCTCAGGCTCGGAGGGCCGCGCTCCCCACGGTTCCCCTTCCCCGGGGCAGTGCCAGGGATCCATCCCAGGGATCCATCCCAGGGATCGAGCACAGCCCCGCGGTCGCAAGATGGCGGCGGAGGGGCGGCCGCGAAATGGCGGCGGCGGCGCCTGAGGGCGCGCGGGTGCTGCCCCCTGCCCGCTTCCCGGCCCTCAGCCGCGGATCCCGGGATTTGTGCCGGCCGGGAGCCGGCCGGGCCGCGCCTCCCTCCGGGCATCCTCCCCACATGGTAATCCCTGCGGAGTCGGCTGTAAATGTACATGTGCACATGCTTTCTTTGGGTTGTTTTTTTTTTTTTTTCTTTGTATTATTTCTCCCTTGAATCGTGAAATCTGAGCAAAGCCTTTCATGTGCATTGTCACTTTTGTACAAAAGTAGAAAAAAAAATAAAAAAATCTGTTTAATCCCTCTGCAAAGTTTTCCTGACTCTTCTTTCATAGTGTTTTACCTAAGTGAATCCTTAAATACCACAAACACATCTGCCAGTGGAAAGCTGATTGGGAAAGGAGTGCTCTTTATTCCAAAAGTTTGTGGCATTGTCACTGTGCTTTTGTTTGTGGCAGTGGGGTTTGAATGCTGCCTTGCCAGTGCACGTGTGTTAAGGCATACTGAGATTTCAGTTTGCTTTTTTTGGCTCTTAAAATAAAAAATAATATATGTTGGGAGTGAGTGATTGGGCAAAGGTATTTGAATATTTTGGCCACCTAAAATAGTTTAGCCTCTCATTGTTTTGTTGAGGAGCTTTTACTTAAGGGGATACACTGGGTGTTAACCCATTTTTATATAAAGATACTAAAAGAAATTAAAAATGGGGGAACTACACCTTCTTAGTGTTCTGCTCTCCCATTATTGGCTTGAGAAATGCAGTCTGCACAGCATTGGTGTAATCCTTTAAAGAGGAGCTGCCCCAGCCACAAGCCCATATAAGCTTCTTTCTTCTGCCCTGTGGCTGAATTAATTATTTTTGCAAAAAACATTATATTTAACATCATTCATGGTGTTATGGGTATAGTGGTTTTGATACTGGCCTCTTCCAGAAAGCAGATACAGATTTATTTTGAACCACTGGCCACACTAGGATGCAGTGGAGAGCCGTGCTGGAGCAACTGCTCGTCTTTAATGTGGCAGGATGGTCTCTGGATGCTGCAGTTCCCGCTGTGCCTTGCTCTGCCTCGCTCCAAGACACCCAGATCCTCTCAGCAGAACCTGAGTGCTGCTGGTACTGCTAATGCTTCTCCTCACCTACCACCACTGCTTTTGTTCTGCTGATGAGCAGGAGATCCCGGGCAGGGATTTTTCGGGCTGCACTCTCACCAGTGTTCACTGCCAGTCCCGGGAAGGAATTGCCTCTGCTGCAGAAGGGCCAGCGTGGGGTGTCTGGGCCTGCAGGGTCTACACTTGCATTCAGGCTTTTCCAAACCTGTTGTTGTGGCTCGGATGTGTCTCAGGTTTGCTCCCTGCGTATTTCACAGCTGTGTCAGTGCAGTTAAAATGTAACCTCTTCTTTCTCTACCATTAGTCACTCGGTATCCGAAGAAGCCTCTGGCTCTGACTCTGCAAGCCAGTCTGAAAGTGAGCAGGGCAGCGAGTCAAACAGCAGCTCCGAGTCCTCTGAGAGTCAGTCTGAATCCGAAAGTGAATCAACGGGTTCCAAATCCCAGCAGACCCCTCCTGAAACCAAAGAAAAACCAGCCTCTAAGAAGGAAAGGATAGCAGATGTTAAAAAGGTATTACCCCTGCTGCTCTGCACGGACACGTTACTCCTGTACCCACCACGGAAGGTCAGACAGCAGGACTTCAGTGAAGCTGTGCCCAACTTCCTGGCCACTTTGCACATGGACTAAACAGCCTCTGACCCCCAGTGTCCCCAGGGGCTGTTTGGTCTGTGTGCTGGAGCCCTGCTTCTGTCACCCTTGAGAGCAGGAGCTGCTGTGTTTGTGGAACAACCCCTGGGGCACCAAGTAGATGGTGACAGGGCTGACTGGTGTGAATGAGGGGCAGGTGCCTGTCATCAGTACATGATCCTGTCATTTCATCCTCTCCCTCTGTCTTTCCACTCCTCTATCCTGTCTCTCCTCAGAAGCAGTAAAGCCTCCCCATATGATAAATACTCAGGAAGAAGGTTTGAAGTTTGTCTAGGGTTTGAAGTTTGAACCACTTTGGTTTTTTTTACATCACTCTTCCTCTCAAAAAAGCATAGGAAAAACAAAAAAAAAGAACTTCCATTATTTATTAAGTCCAGAACAGGACAGTGCTTCTTTGTTGTGTTTTTTTTTTTTCCTCTGCACCTTCCCAGCTCCTCCCTAGCAATATCCCTCAGATAGTCAGGTTTTCCCTCCACTTGCTGTCCAGCAGGAAAGGGAATTGTAGGTATTACTGCTCATGGTATCCCTCTGCACACCCCAGGGCAGAAGCTGCACCCCAGGTACTTGCTTTACCTGACTAACACAAGGCAGTGTGAGGTGAGAAAGAGGAGCCCAAATACCATTTGGAGACAGGAACTCAGTGAACTGAGTTTGCTTGGAAGGAGAAAATTCTGGTTAGGTCAGCTTGTTTGTTTGTTTGTGGTGTGTAACCGTCCTGTTGTTCTTAGCCGTGGGTTGCACTGGGCACAGCTTGCTCCTGAGAGTGAGTTTTATGGAAAAGGTGCTATGTGTGTAAAAGATAAGGAGGAAGGACAGTGCTTCCAACCTGTGCTCCCCACAGACCTGCCAGGGAGAAGTGAAGGATTTTGTTACCACCTTCTGCCTCCCACAAAGCTCCAGGCTGCTGGCTTAGGTAGTGGTTAAATCCTCCAGTGTTCGGACTGGCAAGGGAGGATGAGTTTATAAGGCAGTTGTGGTAACACCATATTAAAATCTGTGATTTATTTTTGATAAGTGGGCACAAAGGAAATCTTCTCTCCCTCTGAAGGATTCTATAAACATGTCCCTAACAATAAATGTTAACATTATCCTGTGAGGAAGTGCACATACACAGGGTGATAATTAGCACGGGTGAAACATGAAAAGGTCAGGACACCCTCTAATAAGAAAGCCTCTCCCTTCTTTAATGTCTCTGTTAATGGGTGTCTTCCTTAGCTAGGTCTAACTTAGGCATGTTGATACCTCTTCCCCTTGAATAACCAATGCAATTAATTATTATATTATTGTTTATTTGGTATTTGTCTAGATACACCCATGAAGGCGAGGTTAATCTGTGTTAGGTGCTATTAAGATTTATCGTGGAAGTTGCTCCCACATTCAAAACCCATGCTATTTAATAGATGAAAAGACAAGTTCTTCAAATGGTTTGGGGAGCATTAAATTTGAGGGTTTACTCTTTCATGAGAACGTACCTCAGTACTTGCATGCCCAACAGATACACACTGTCACAGTCTGTCCCTTATCCCATTACTCCTTTAACAGAGGCAGAAAAATTGCTGGGCTGCAGCCTTGTATCCATCACGCTCTCAATCCCATCACTGCTGCATCTGGCAGCGTAGTTTGATTTCTTTTTCCTGCCAGTGGCTTGCAGAGATATTTGAGGATTGGAGGGAGAGAGAATCAGAAGGAAATGAATAGATGTAGAGAACTAAGAGCTCTGCTGAGGGAGAGAGGAATTGCTGGTGTAGGAATTTGAGGGGCATGGTGGTGGCTTGTGTCTGCCCTGTAACTCTTGTGTCCTGTGTCACCAACACAGCTCTGCATTCATCCCCCTCAGGACATCCGTTTTTGTGTCCCCTTCTCCTGCCCATTCACAAGAACAATTGCATGCTCTTATACACAGTGTATTGAACTGGTGAGGGCCTCGTTTTACAGCAAAGAGCACAACCATTGCCAGCAGTCACCTCTGCACATCCATATGTCCTGTGCTGCCAAACCACATTCCCATCAGTGCATTCAGGAGAGGGACCAGTGGCCACTGCCTGGCCTTGCCAAATGACAGGGTATCTTGCCCATTTGCCATCTAGACTGGGCAGAATTCACCTTTGAAGCTGCAGCTGGCAGCTGGTGGGGCTTTCCACCAGGAAAGGAATTATGCTGGAAGCTGTTAGTGACAGAGAATTGCCCTGTTGAGTTGGTAGGTCTGTTCATTCCATGTCCAAGGTGTTGCCTCCACTCCTTTGGCACCAGTGCTGCAGAGGGCTGGTTACCTCAACACTGTCCTTCAGCCTGAGCAAGGTGGAGAGTGATTTGTACCTCAGTGGAAAGATGGACCACTGTAAAGATAACACTGAGATAAACACATGCTGCTTTAGAGAGGTGTCAAATATCCCAAAATAATAATAATCTTTTTCAGCCAGTTTTTTAAACTGTCCATCTACTGGTTGCTAATTCCCTAATGGTTTTTGGTTGAATTTTTTTTAAGCCACCATCAAACTTCTCTAAAATGTCAAAAATAATTGGGGTGAAGCAGGCCTTCTGATGGTCTGTTTATTTTGCAGATGTGGGAAGAATATCCTGATGTTTATGGGGTTAGGAGGTCAAACCGAAGCAGACAAGAACCGTCACGATTTAATATAAAAGATGAGGTAAGGAGAAAAAAAAAAAAAGGATGAGGGATTACTGAACATATAAAACCAACCAAGCCCAAGGAGGAAAGGGAGGTCTCTACTGCATTGCCTTGTAAACACTGAGTCCCAGTTTGGTGCATGGAGTCCCAGGTTGGAGCTCACAGTTGAGGTCCCAGTCCTGCAGCTGGATCTTGGCCTGAGACCTCTGGAGTGAGCGGGACACTGCCTGGGCTGAGATCTGCATGCCCTGATCTGATTGCTGGAATGGGCATAATGCAAGTCCTGCTCTGCTGTAGGAACATCCTGGAGAGGAGTCTGTGTAATTAAAAAAACAGAACGAGACCAAAATGCAACACAAATCCAACCAGGAATAAAGGAAAGTTCCCAGAAACAACACCTAGCAACAAAACAGTCATTATTGCCCATCCTGGAATGGATCCCGCTAATAAATGCATTTGTGTGTGTGCAGCTTTATGACCCATCACTTTTCTTTGGTTGAACATTGGGGAGTCTTTTATGCTTCAGCTGAAGGTGGCAGTGGTCAGAGCCTGGCAGACAAACCTTCTAATTGTTCCTGTTTCAGAACACTGTTGGGTTTTTTCTGAAGATGTAGAAATTAGGTTCTGCATTTATTTGCATCTGACAGGTTTTCTGCATGGAGCATTTCATCTACAGGTCTTCAGGAAGGTTGAGTAGCTATAGCAGAGGGGAAAGAGAGCCAGAGAGAGGCATCTTCTCTGAGAGAAGGGCTTGGGGCTTGGGGCTGGGAATCTGAAGATAAGCAGCAGACTTTGAGCAGGTCAGGGTCCAGTGGTGCTCTCTGACTCTGGCTGTTTGTGCTTTGCCACCAAGATGTGCGTTCGGATGCTCTAGGGGTCACACGCAGGTCTCCAGCTCCTTGCTCTGGTGCGTTATTGCTGAGCCTTGGTGACACCCCAGTGCCACCAGCTGCCCCCCAGACTCCTGTGCTGGCTGTCCCGCAGAGCAGAGGTCAGGAAGGGGCTGGGGTGCACCATTGACGTAGCTTTTGTTTTCCTTTTCAAGTTGGCAGAGGCTGGGCTGGCCGGCCGCCCCTCTGTGCGATGCCCCGGCATGCACTGTGCCGGCGACCTCACACCCACCCCAGAGCTCCGCTGCACACCCCCCTGCCCTCTTAGGGGCCCAGGTAAGTCCCTTCTTTTTTTGTTTTACAATATTACGTGGTTTTGCAAATGTTGTTTTCTTTTTCAATATCTTTATTTCCTACTACTTAAGGTAAAATTTAAAAAAAAATTTTAAATCTGAGATGCAAAAACTTTGCTATACCACAAAATATTGTAAAAAACAAAAAAAGCCCCCAAAGGTCCTCCAAATGACCCTCACTGCAACTTCTGTGAAACAGCTGAAATTAAAATTATTGGAGCATGCCCTCACCCCTCTCTCCCCAAAGCAACACTGACTGGTCCCCACAGGGCAGCTCCCATCTGCAGCAGAGTCTGTTGGAGGGTGTGACCTGTCAGGAGCACAGTGCTGGGGCCTCGCAGAGAGCAGGAGGAGATGGAAAGTCTTGCTTTTGGAAGACACCAGGAGAGAGGAAATGGCACAGCTCAAGCCTGCATGGTGCTGAGCACTCCTTGCTGCTGCTGGAGGGGGTAGAAACCCAAGGCACGTCTGAAGATGCTTTTTGCCTTTGCAGGATTAATCCTGTCTCCAGTGACCTGCACCTCTCACTTGCTGCTTGGGACTTCCAGCACAGTGTCTGGGGGCTTGTAATTGCCTTCTTCCCTAATGCTTCTCTGCAGATTAGCAAAGAGCATCGTGCAGGCTCAGAGACCAGAGCAAGGATGGATGAGCCATCCCAGCTCCCTGCGCTGCCCCGTGACTCACCTGCGCGGGGGAGATGACGCAGAGGTGGAGGTGATTCAGGTTTTGGGGCCCTGCTCAATCACTGTGTCCTCTGAGAGCAGCACTCTGGGTAGGGTTATTTGTGTGTGAGACATGGATACCTTCTGAGGATTTCTGGGCTCGTTGTGTAGGTGTCTGAGGTGCGATCAAGGAGGGTGATCACTCGTGATCGATATCCAGGCATGGGCTGAGCCACTGGGGAAGCGAAAGTGCAGCTTTGCATAGGAGCACAGATCTGCTCAGAGGCCCAGAGCTGTCTCCAGGAACAAGAGAACGTGTGAGGTTTTTTAGTAAAAACACTACTTCCCCAGCCATTTTCTTTGCAGTGAATAGATCAGCTTCAGGTTTCAGCCGGGGCCTGTGAGGCGTGCAGAACCAGGTGCCTTTCAGAGTATTTAAATTGAAATTATATATAAAGGAGATTCTTCCCTGTGAGGGTGGTAAAACACTGACTCAGAGTGTCCAGAGAAGCTGTGGCTGCCCCACCCCTGGAAGTGTTCAAGGCCAGGTTGGATGGAGCTCTGAGCAACCTGGTGTAGTGGAAGGCGTCCCTGTACATGGCAGGGGGTTGGAACTGAATGATCTTTAAAGTCCCTTCCAACCCAAACCTTTTTATCATTCCATCATTCTGTGATTCTGGGGCAGTTGAGAAATAAATGTGCCCCAACCAGACACAATCTTTTTACTATAAAAAGAATAGTTTCAGATTGAAATTGGTGACAAATGTCAGTGTATTTTTTTCTGTCAGAGGGAGGCCAGAAGTCACGCACCAGTGTGTTCTAAAAATACAGCTGGTTTTCTTATTGGAAAAAAAATTGCTCATTTGCATTTTGGTCAGTGCTCTGCCTCATGTATTTGCTGAAAATTCAAACACTACTGGTCTCACTGAGAAAGAGAAGTTCAGCAGACATAAAACTAACCCGGTGAGCTTTTCTCCAGCTTTTCTGAAGCACTAGAGTTTGGCCTCTGTTAAGCCTGAAATGAGAAAATCCTCACTTTGACTTTAGTCTGAAATACTTTTGGCTCTGTTTAAGCAAATCATTATCTCTCCTAATGTGAGCTCCAGAGGCTCATCTGGTCCTCCTCTCCAATGGCCTGGAATCTCCATTTTTGCCAGCCTGGGCTAGTGGCAAGGACACTCATGGATAATCTATAGGAGCAGAACTTTGAATTGCTCTGTATTGCTCTGCTTGGTGCTACATGTGCAGCATCATTATGTTTGTTCAGTGTTGCTCCATGGCAAAATACAGTGCAATTAATCTGGTTAAAGTGTGTGCACTTTATGTGCTGGGAGAGGGAAAGAATTGATGGGAGGAGTCAATGAGGCATGGAGAGGGAAGGCTGATCCCTTCAGCTGGAGATGAGGAAATTGTAAGAGGCCAGATCCTAGTCCAGGAATAGTCCTGCACCATTCCTAGTGGTGCAGGAATAAGTTGGGCACATTCTGATAAGGGGGAGCCAGGCTTGTCTTTCCCCTGGGCCACAGCCCCAGCAGGGCAGCCTGAGCCCAGCACTGGCACTTGGGCTCTGGAGCGAGCAGCATGACCCCAGCATCTCGTGCTGGGCTGACAAAAATCCCACTGGGACTGAGGATGGACTTTGCCAGTCTAGCTTGTGTCATTTGGGGAGGTGACATGACAAAAATTCAAGTTTCATGTGGTTTCCCAAGCAGTGTGTTCTGATGGTGGTGGTGGGCAGACAGGGCCTCAGGTGCACGCTCTGGACCTGGCATACCCTGGCTCTCTGGCTGTCCTCTGTGCTTCCTTAAACAAGGAATTTACCACCAGGAGACACGAGGGAGCGGGGAGGAGAGGCTGAGGAGCTGCAGCACAGCACTTCCCAGCACTCCATGCTGGGATGGGGAGGATGTGGGAGCACAAGGCAGGCAGGTGACTCAAGCTGGGGATGGGTTGTGTCAGAGGAGATAGGGCTGGGCTTGACACACATCCAAAACAGACAATGCTGTTTTTGAAATATGTAAGAGAAGGCGGCTGAGCTGCAATCACAAGTTACATTTTTCAAGGTGGAAGAGGGGAGGAAAAGTCAAGTCATTTAGAGATAATCATCAGTTTTGTAGAGACAGTGACAGAGCAGGGGGAGAGTGCAGGCATTGGGAAAATGGACACTAGAAACTTGGGAAATGGGATTTTGGCACAGAAGTGGAGTTAATTTCAAAGAACTGAGGGTTGTATTTGGTTTTCTCCCAATGTGATCTCTGACGCAGAGCAGAAGAGAAATCCACGTCTCTTTACTCGTGGCTTGCCAAAAGACAGCAAAAGTAAACATGCACTGAGGGGCAGCTGTTAAAATCATGCCCAATTGGAATGGAAAAGCTTCAGAGAGTGGATAAGAGATGAAAAGAGAAAAGGAAAACTGAGGACTTTTAAATTTTGTGTGTCAAAACTGAAACCTGTGGAATGCTTGGCTTGTGTTGCAGGGGTAGGTAGGGCTCTCCATGGTGTTTGCCAGGCACTTGCCTCATGGTTGGTAAATGAGATGAGGATTTCATGCAGGGCCGTGAAACAGGTGGATGAACACATGTTTGTAGTAAGATATGGTGCAAAAGCTGCTATTGTGCCACATGCAAATCTGACACCAAGTCCAGGAAAGCTCATGGTCGGACATAGCATCCAGTATTTTAGTGCATTTTAGTGGATACACTGATGCAAGCAAGACAGAAGTTTTGAGGGGTGGAAGGAAAGCTGGAAAATGGGAATGAAGGATGCGTGTTGCAGCTCACACCATTCCAGAAGGTCCTTGTGTGCACAGCTGTGTGAGCTCTGTCCAGGAGGGCAGTGGGGGTGTCAGGGGATGCAAACTGTGGTACCCATAGTGATGGACAGACAGTGCCTGGAGCCAAAGCTGAATACTGTGACAAAAAGCAGCTAGAAGTGGAAGATTTCCAGTAAGTGTGTGGAGCAAGCAATCTTGGAGGCCTCTTCTGTCATTTTAATACTTCTTTAGAAACCTCACATGGGTTTCTTCAGTTTTGTCCCTGCCTATTTGTGTTTTCTGGGGGAGGCTAAGGAGAAGTCATGTTATCTGTGTGGTGATCTGTTTTCATGGTTGACTAGTTTTTATGAAAATGGGGTTGTGAACTACCAGCATAAAGAGATTATTTTAGCTATCTTGGTCTGTGGGAATATGTGACGCCCACTTTTAAAATAGTACAGCAAGTAGTTAGAATAGCTCTAGGTATATTTAGCCAAAGAGACTTCACTGGTGGAGACTGTAGAACTAGGAGGAAGGAAAGCAGCAGGACACATCTCTGACCCAGTAAGGTCCTGGGTGACTTGCTGTGGGAGAAAAAACCCAACAGCAAGACAAGGATACTTTTGATAAGAATATTGCCTTTTTATGACAGTATTTTTATTTCATTCCTTGTAGGAAGTTTGTGCAATGAAGGCAGAGATCATAATGCAGTTGCTGGGATAAATTCACCCGTGGGTTTGCAATCCCTGGGGTGTTGCACACACTGCAGGTCTGCCTGGCCACTGCTGCCATGGTGTCTGTTGGGGGTTGGTGCTGAGGGGTGGATGGGGCCTGAGCTCCATCCTGAGTAGAACCTGAGTAGAANGGTTGGTGCTGAGGGGTGGATGGGTCCTGAGCTCAGGGACTTCAATATAGCTGAGGTTGTAGAGCTCTCCAGGCTTCCTGCAGGGTTTTCTTCTTCACACTGAGAGCAGAGCAGCGGCACTGAGCAGCTGAGGTGGCTGTGCTGGGAGGCATCTGCTCTGCACCAGTGTCCTTCAGGCTGCAGGGAAAGGACCCTGGCTCAGCCCACGAGCACGTGTTCCACTTGCATCCTTCAGGAGCCAGTCCACAGTGAAGCCTACAACTTGATTTTCTTTCTTTTCAATTAAAGGCAAGTAGTGAATCTGAAAATGAGAGCCCAAAAAGAAGACGCCAGAAGCAGTTGAAAAGAAAGTAAGTTTCTAAGGAAAGGGTTTTGAGTGGTGATGCTTTGGTTTATTTCTCGGAACAGTAGTGCATTGGATTGTTTGATAGGAGTTGTCAGCATGGTGAGCTTGTAAAATAAATAATTTAGTAATACTTTGGATTACTAAAATTGAAGTATGAATATGAATCTACAGATGGATGCAATTTTCCAACCTTTGTTTGTATGTTCCTGCTGTGCCTGTGATGGAATCTGAATGAGTCAGGTTCACTTTCTGTTGTTAGTCTTTCACTTTTCCACAGATTACTGATTCTCCTTCAGAGACACTTAAAACAGCTTAATCCCTTCTCCTCCCACCTTTTTGATTAATTGAGAATAAAATGCCAAATTATTATCCTCTTTTATCTTTTATAACCCTCTGTTAAAACAAAAGAATTTCCATAAAGAATGCTTTGGATGTTTAAGCACCATAACTTGAGTTCACTTACAGTCACATTTTACTGCCTTTTCCCATCTATTAAGTACCTTCTAGATTTTCCCTACACTAAAGTGAAGTAGGGAACTATGAGCTGCCTGAGAAAATCTAAACAGAGCCACATCATCCTGCTTGCTTTCTCCTGCATCTTGTCTTTTACCTCTTCATTTAGTTGTACCCATCAGTGCAGGAAGGAAGGTGATAAAGCACAGGGAGGACTGTGGTAGTATGGACCTCTCCTGGGCAAGGGCAATGATCCTTGTGGACCCTCCATGTCCTCTTGGAGAGAGGAGGGGCTCCTCCAAAAGGCATTTTGGAGCTGCAGCTTTGTTTCTAGTTGTCCCCAGAGAACATGCTTCCTTCCACTAATGTACAATGGGACTTGGCTTCACACTTGGAAACTTGAATTGGCAGGAGAATTTCCACGGCAGGAGACTTGTTCCATTTTCTGGGCTCCAAGGAGCTCATGTAACTCTGCACGTTGTGGCTCATGCTCTGTGACAGTGAGCACTTCTCTTCAGATCCTTCCAGCCCATCTCAAAAATGCAGAAGTAGAGAAAAAAAAATCATCAATCAAAGCCCTTGCCCACCCAGGTTTGAGCAGTACAGCTCTGCCACCAGCGCACGTGGTAAGAGCTGTTCTCACTCAAGGCAGTCCTGCCACTACGTGAACAAAGCCCCAGGTGACTGAGACCCCCCTTCTAAAAGCAGAGAATCACAACACAACATCCCCCCTGCATTGCACTGAACAGCCAAGGATAGAATTTTGAACATTTTTCCTGTAATTATGGACCTGATGGTTTGTTCGGCCAAGTATTTGTGTAGAAATATTGTTGCCGTTCATGACCTACATTTCTGACCACAGAATTAAATGGAAAAGAGAGGTCTCTGCTGGAGAAGAGGATGAAGATGGAGGGGAGCAAGGCACCAGTGGAGAGAGTGAGCCTGAACCGAAGAAAATTAAAGCAAGAAGACCTGTCCAGAGGAGGTAAGGAATGGTTGGTTCAGTCTCTTTTTCTGCCTGTGCTGTGTGGAGAGGAAATCCCTATTTGTCACTAATGAATTTTTCCTGCAATATTACCTTTGTTTGCAACCTAGTAAACCTAGTTATTCCCTCATCTCCCCATCTCATGCTCCAGTGAGCACTACAGTGGTTTTCATGATAGTTAGAGCAGATTAAATCCCTTAGGAGTCTAATATTTGAGATCCGTGCTTCGTTAAAGACTTATTAAAGTGGATATTTACATAAACCATGCTGTATTATGGCTTTATTAACTCTTATTTTAGAACAGTGGCCAAAACTGGTGTTAAAAAGCCCCACAAAATCCAGCGTGGGAAGAGGAAGAAACCAGACTCATCTGAAGATGACGATGATGACGAAGACGATGAGACCCCTAAGAGACAAACTCGGCGAAGAGCAGCCAAAAATGTCAGGTGTGAAGAAGGGTGGGGTTGCTTGGGGGTGAGAGCTGGCTGGGGAAAGGGGGGCAGTGGGGGCCCTGACTCCCTGTGTGGTCCTGCAGAGACCCTGCTGTGCCCTGCAGAGACCTGTGGCTGAGGTGTGGCTCTTCTGACAGGTTCCTGCTGGGCACATCCAAGGTTTACCTCATTTTGCCATCTGTGAAGGAGGGAATGTTTACCAGTCCCTCCTAAGAGAAACGTGAGGAGGTTTGCATAATATTTCTAAAGCACTCTCAGATGAGATTAATAATTGCAAATAATAGATGAAAATGAGCAAAAGGGAACAGCTGTGCTGGACCAATTGTCTGAGAGTGGCTGATAGGTAGTGCCTTGGGACAGTGTGTTGAGCCAGGGTGGAGTAAAGCTTTATCCATTCCCCAGTGTACCTTCTCACCTTTCAAGCAGTCCCAATAAGGGACTTGGAAAGAGCCATCTAAGTGATATTTTGTGGTGGTTAAACATTCACCAAAGATGAGAAGTGCAGTTCCTAGGGTAAGCACCCATGCAGCCTTTCGATGCTCTGCAACCTCCACAGAATAATCTTTCCCTCAGAAGTGGAGACTTTCTCTGTTATGGCCTTGCCTCTGCTGCAGGGATTGTTCCACCTTGTGAATTGCCTGATGTTGGCCATGGTCAGAAAAACTGTATGGGCAAGATAGAGGATTAGTCTGGTAAAGTGTAACTATCTGAGTGTCTTGGGGAAGAACACTAAATGGATGACTTAAGACATGTGCTGAACATGCACTGAACCACAGCATAAATGCTGGAGGAGGTGCTCCACTCTGAGCCATTCTCTGTGTTGGTGGGCTGGGAAGAGTCAAGGGTTTTATATCAGTTTGGTTTTGATCTTACTCAGCTACAAGGAGGATGATGATTTTGAGACGGATTCTGATGACCTGATAGAGATGACTGGGGAAGGAGCTGATGAACAACAAGACAACAGTGAAACTATTGAGAAAGTCTTGGACATCAGGCTTGGAAAAAAGGGAGGTGCGTGGCTCTGGAAGAAGCCTTTATTTCTCTTGAACTGGTGTAACGCTTTTACAACTTTAAAGTGGGGCCAAGGATTGTTTCAGTGCTTTTCATCTTTTCCTCTATGCCTCTTATGTACATCTTGTAATATGTAATAGCTTTTGTAACATATAATATTTAAAATCCTAAAATCTCTGTAGTTTATGTGCTCGGCAGCTTTCATTTGGCCTGCACACATTTTAAAGACGCAGCCATTGTTCTGCAATTCCTGCTTTTCCCTGCTTTGAAATATGAAACAGATCTAGGAGAGTCAGTTTTCATAGCCCCGTTGACAAAGCCATAATGAAAATAAAGCCAGTGTTTTCTTCTCAAAGCCTTACAAAAGTGTTTTTGTAAAACTGAATGGTTCTGAGCACTTTCAAGAGGCTTTTGAATTATACTTAAAGAAAAGCTACTTATGACAGATTTTAAAAGATTCTGTTGCATGGAGAACTTTTGTGTGCCTGCCTTATAGGTTTGCAGAACCTTATGGATGTTCTTTGTGCTCCCACAAAAGATGTATTAGAAGAATAACTTCCTGCTGTAATGCAGCTGATGTCCAGTGGTGGGTCAGGAGGGTACCAAATGCAGGCTGGTTTCTCTTGCAGCCATTGGAGCTTCCACCACCGTGTACGTGACCGAGGCCAACGGCAACCCCAGCGCCGACTTCGACCCCGAGAAGGAGGAGGGGGAGGTTCAGTACCTGATCAAATGGAAGGGCTGGTCATACATCCATAGCACGTGGGAGAGCGAGGAGTCCTTGCAGCAGCAGAAAGTGAAGGGCCTGAAAAAGCTAGAAAACTTCAAGAAAAAAGAGGAGGAGATCAAGCAATGGTAGGTTTCACTTCAAGCAGCGATTTGGCCGTGGGCAAATTGGTTTTACCCAGAGGTTTGAGTCGTCATGACTGAAAGTGTTTGATTTCTTCTTACAAAGTGTGTTTCATGTGCACTCTGGTCTCTCTCTGCCTGTTGAGGAACATCCCCCCACACACAAATTATGTCTGTGGTGTGGATGGCTGGAAGATGGAGAGGACAAGGCATGAAATCCACACTATTGCCACTTCCTAGGCTTAAGAATTGGGAAGGGTGGCAACCAATAAATGGTGCACAGACTCAGCTGGCCCAGGAGCTGCTGTGAGGGCTTGCAGATGTTTTAACCCTTGTTAATTATGGGCTTCTCTGTGTGCAAGTTTTTCATCAGTTTATGTTCAGCTTCCCTAGGAACTATAAGGGGAGCTACAGTGTCTTTCCAAAGTGCTAAAGCTGGAGTAGCAGCTTCCATCTCTATTTGGTTTCTGTTTTGAGACTAATTCTTACATCAGAATAAGGCAGCATTTAACAGGGAGACAGTCTGAACATCTATGACATTTGCTTCTCAGCAATAATTTACAATTTTAAGAAATTTAAGAAACATGTCATATTACAGTAATTTGCCCCTGTGACTTGTCTGAATGACAGAATCATATAGGAAAGTAGATTTTCTGTATGCAACATCCATGAGCACTATGACAGAAGCATTATAGTGTTTTTTTGTTTTGTTTTGTTTTGAATTATTTTGCATCTAGGCTGGGCAAGGTATCACCTGAAGATGTAGAATATTTCAACTGTCAACAAGAGCTGGCTTCAGAGCTAAACAAGCAATATCAAATAGTGGAGAGGGTAATAGGTAAGTGGAGCCAAGACTTTGATAAAGGGGTGAAGTAGGAACGGGAACTTTATTCCATGTGACAGCAGAATGAGTGTGCAGCTCTCTCTTCTTCCCTGTCCTCCAGTATCCCTGAAGAAAACCCCATGGTGTTTACTGTATTTCATTGTATGAAATTTAGGAATTTGGACAGTAGAAATCCAGGTTTACAGATTTGTATTTACAAGCAATACAAATCAGTGACTCTCTTTGCCTGGAGTATGGGATGACACACTAGTTTCCAACAGGTTGCTGAAATTGTTGCTACTGAATTTCTTTGTCTTCAGCCCTTTGGATGCAAGATGTTTGTTTCCAAAGCAGCAGCATGGGCCCAGCTTTTGTGAGGTCCACTTTCCGTGGTGTGGTTGAGGATGTGGTTAGGCTGCAAGGCAGCTCAGAGATTTTCATGATTAATTAATATAAATAAAACCAGAACTTACTGAGCACTTTGGTAATATCACAGGCATGTCAGTCAGAGGCGCCAGCACCCAGTTGCTTTGGGAATTGGCTTGGAGAGCTGTTTAACCTATTTCCAGTACAATTCCTGTAAAAACGTGGGTGTGAGGCAGTGGTGGCCTGCCCTGCTCCCTCTGCTGGCTGCCAGCATTCCAACCCTCCCTTCCCTTCTCTCTCCAAACACAGCTGTGAAGACCAGCAAGTCTGCCACGGGACATTCAGATTTCCCAGGTAAAGGCACATTTTTTTGGTCTCTCTACACTTTTTCTATGAGCCAAGACCTCTTTTGTGGCTGTCTGGGCAGCTCAGCCTGTGAACCATGCTTGTGGTTCAGCTGCTCAGCTACAGGTGCTGAGGTTTGGGCTTTTTTGCATATTTTACAGCAAACAGTCGCAAAACATCCTCGAATGACCCCGAATACCTGTGCAAGTGGATGGGGCTGCCCTATGCTGAGTGCAGCTGGGAGGATGAGGCTCTGATCAGCAAGAAATTTCAGCACTGCATTGACAGCTTCAACAGCCGGAACAACTCCAAGACCATTCCCACCCGTGACTGCAAGGTTTGCTGGCTTCTCTGCTTTGCTGGGTTCCTCCAGGCTGGGGGAAGATGCAAGCAGTGGGAACATGAAGTTTTGTCAGGATAAATGTCAGAGAACATTTTCCCATCCTCCCACCTTCGTTTGAAGGGTTGTTTGCTGTTCTTGTATTGTACTTCAAGCAGAGATGTGAACCCCTTTGAATTTCATTTACGCTGTGCACAGTGAGAATGTTATGTCCCCCTGGGGAGTGGGAGGCTTAATTAATCCTTGCAAAGTGCTTCCTCCTCAGAAGGAGCTGCAGCAGTTTTAATATCAGTTGGATGAAAAAACAGCACACCTGGGAGAAGAGGAAGCCTGCAAGATGCTGATACAGTGAAGGAGAGGGACAGAAATAATGGGAGAAAAACCAAAAGAGGACAAAGAAGGAAGTGGAGCTTGTTCTGACTCCCATGTATTTTGTGCAGCTTACTACACTCCTGGGGGACTCAGAGCCCTGATCATAAACCAGAGGGCAGCAGGCAAATCACAAGAAATGCAGACACAAGCACTGGCTAGGAAAATGTGGATGGAGGTGAAGTTCTCTTCACCTGAACCAGTGAAAAGATACGCACTCTTTGCTGAATTCATCGATTTCATTGCTGAATTTTCAGCCTTTCAGCCACTGAGAGTTCTGTCTTTCTCTTCAGTGGACTTATGGCAGCATCTCTTCCAGGTGTTGAAGCAGAGGCCGAGGTTTGTTGCCTTGAAGAAGCAGCCCTCGTACATCGGCGGGGAGAACCTGGAGCTGCGCGATTACCAGCTGGAGGGCCTCAACTGGCTTGCTCACTCCTGGTGCAAGTATGTACACAGCCTGTGATGTTCATTCTGTGGCTTTTTTGTCCCTGAAGGATTTGGCACACCTCCTTTTCAAGTGAGGTCTTTACCCGCCCTCCTTCTGCAGCTTGGAGGATTTCAAATGTTATCATGCCCAGCTGCATTGCAGACACTGCAAGCAGGAACTTCCTAAAGCATGAACTTAAGAAACCTTGTGTGAAAACAAAAAGCATTTTCCCTGTCTGGGCCTGTTCACATGATGGATTTGGCTCAGCCTGGTACATATAAGCCCTAGATTTCCATTGACTTAGTGGGAAAAAATGGTTTCTGGCTCAGTGTGCTTATATACTCATTGAAGTCTTTGAGAGATGTCCTTCTAAAATTAGGCCACTGATTCCCCTCTGCCTTTGCCTGTTTTCCTCCAGTTTGGAGTCATCATACTTAATTTTTGCACGTTGTTGTGCCATGTTCAGTCTGGCTGTCCCTGGGATCCACCTGGAAGTGTTCAAATAACTGTTTTTGCACTGCCCCTCTCTGTCCTTGTCGTGGATTGCTGTTCATGTGGAGCACAGTAAATTAGCAGTGGCAGAAACATGCACTCAGACAGCATTTTTATTTGTTCTCCTCTTTCTCAGGAACAACAGTGTGATCCTGGCTGATGAAATGGGACTGGGCAAGACCATTCAGACAATATCATTCCTGTCATACCTGTTCCATCAGCACCAGCTGTATGGCCCTTTCCTGGTGGTCGTGCCCCTGTCCACCCTCACCTCCTGGCAGAGGGAGTTTGAAGTGTGGGCACCCGAGATAAACGTGGTGGTTTACATTGGAGACCTCATGAGCAGGAACATGGTGTGTAATCAGAGAGCAAAGGGTGAGGGCTCAGGGAGAAGCACTGGGTGCAAAGCAGCAGCTTGTGTGTGATGTGTGTGACACACAGTCAGCTGGAGAGGCTGGTGGATAATGCTGGCAGCACTGCAGGCAGCTGGAGCTGGTGTAGCTGAGTGTGTGGGTGTAACTCCCTGCTGCAGGGAATTTTCTGCTTTATTTTGCCTCTTGGAGTGAGTGCAGGAGTACTGGCTTCTCTGAGAGTCTGGAAGCCAGTACTGATCTGGAGTGAAACGTGCCGTGAGAAGTCCAGCAGTGTGAAAGTGCTTGTCTTCAGTGTTTGGGACTATTCAGACAATGGGACACACAAGTGTTGGGACTCCAGTGGTGTCTGCAGTGAGGTGATGTGTTCATTAATGTCACAACAGCAAGTTAACCTTATTTTGTTACCTGTGCAAGGGCAGTTGAACCATGTGTGCACTTAAACAAATTGTTCCTTGGGCACCTTGAGCTCATCAAATTGCACCTTGGAACAACAGGGGTTTGGACTTGGTTGGAGTCTCTGGCTTACAGCTACACTAAAATAACAATTGTTAACTCTTTCCTTTTGATAACGTGTTCAAGTTAAATTTTGTCTCCCCTCACAGATACGTGAATATGAGTGGATCCATTCTCAGTCTAAAAGATTGAAATTCAATGCACTTATCACAACCTACGAGATCCTCCTGAAGGATAAGGTGAGTCATTGTCCAAGAATCTTTTTATTTCAACTCTCTGTCATTTTCAAAGGAGAAAGCCAGTTCTCAGCTAGTGGGTTTCACCTCTTCCCTCAGTGATAGACAACTGCAGCCAGTATTTGCTTTTCCTTCCCAGTAATGCAAGCAAATGTGGGAATGTGGGACACACTTTACAGTGTCTTCACTCTTGTACTGCACAGTTGTGCTATTCTTTTTACATGTAAGACATCTTAAAAAATCCAGTACCTGGATTTTTACCTGGTTTAATTTAGGCTTGTTAAGAGGACAGAACATTACACTGAACTTCTGGCCACAGTGTTAACAGTATTTACATTTTTACATCTACAAGAAATCTGTCTGCTTAGGAAACATTCATCAGCCCTGTCAGTGTATCACTGAATCCTAGCAGAAAACCAAAAGCTTAAAAAAAAGAAAAAAAAATTGAAATCAAAACTCTTGAATTACTTGAACTTTTTAGGCTTGTCATCTGCTCTCCTGTTCTTGCTCTAGTGCTACCCAGGGCCCCAAGGGCATGGAGAAAGGGGGGAATAAAGAGCTGGGGAAGGACTGTGCTTTCTGCGTAAAGCAAAGGAGGATTAGGATAGGTGTATTTGCTGCAGGACTATTGAGATACAGCAGGAGTGTTGTACAGCATGGCTAATTTCCACCTTTTCCTTTCTGGGAAGGCACCCTGGTCCCCAAATTTTGTTAGCAAGAAAATCCTGTGAGGGTGCAGCCTCAGGGCTGGGTCAGGACACTCTGTGCAGCACACACTGCAGGGCTTCCTGCCTTGGAGAGACACACATGGGCAAGGTGGTGGGGCCTGTCTGACCCAGCATCCCCTTAAACACATGCGTGTGTTTTTTCTTCTCTTCCTCCAGACTGTTTTGGGAAGCATTAACTGGGCCTTTCTCGGCGTGGACGAAGCCCATCGGTTGAAAAATGACGACTCCTTGCTGTACAAAACCTTAATTGATTTCAAGTCCAACCACAGGCTGCTGATCACTGGCACCCCGCTTCAAAACTCACTCAAGGAGCTCTGGTCCCTGCTGCACTTCATCATGCCAGAGAAGTGAGTCTCCTTTCAGGCCTTCCAAGAAATGTCTCTGTTCCATTCTTGTCTGTTAAATAGGCTCAAGGGAGTGCAGAATGGCAGAAATCCCTGAATTAAACTCAGTGGTGTGACAGAAATGATAGGAGAACAAACATTAGTGGGGAAAATCAAAGGTTAAATAACTAACACAAGGAGCATTTCTGGCAGCAAACTGAATGGGGAAACCTGATACATGCCTTTCAAATCTGTCTGCTGTCTTCCAGCCATCTCTAAAAAGCTAAGCTTGTTTTAAGCAATCAGTTCAGCCCTTTCTGAGGTTTCCAGTACACTGTGCTTCAGGCACCTCTGCCAACCATTTCATGGCAGCTCTGGGGGTGCTGTCTGGCTGATTGTGTGTCCACAGTGTAACAAATGTTTTGTTTCCTTTAAAATAAAATGAGCTATGGGCATCTCTAAGGCTAAGGCAAGCATGCCCCAAAGCTCACTGAAATTATGTTTGACTGCAAGAAGAGCTGTCCCCCAAATTATTTTTGTTGGATCACAGAAAGAGTGAAGGAGAGGCTTGAGGTCTCCCAAGTGGAGGAGAGCGGATCTCCACATTTCAAAGGAGCTGTCAGAGGAAGAAACAATCCCAAAAGAGCCTTCAGAACAGGGTAAAACAGTCCAGTTGTCAAAGCCGTGCCTGGGGGAGGCACCGTGGAAAGTTCAGAAACTGCTGCCAGGTAAATGCCAACAGAGTAAAATAGTGGGAAACTTGGGAATTTGGGTCCTGGGAGTCAGTGTGGAGCTCAAATATAAGATGTTAGGAAGATGTCTAAGCCCAGAGATCTTCTAGCTTTGCCAGCAATCTGTTCAGTTAACCAGAGCAGAGTGAATCTCTTATCTGTTATGTTTCCATTAAACTGCTGTTCTCCTGTCTTGTGGTGCAGCAGGAATGTATCCAACAGATGCTGTTTGGTGCCGTAAGACAAGAGGTATTCTGATGCCTCCCTTCTCCTTTCTGTTGCCAGGTTTGAGTTCTGGGAGGATTTTGAGGAGGATCACGGGAAAGGTAGAGAGAATGGCTACCAGAGCCTTCACAAAGTCCTGGAGCCGTTTCTGCTGCGCAGAGTGAAGAAGGATGTGGAGAAATCTTTGCCAGCCAAAGTGGAGCAGATCCTCCGTGTGGAAATGTCTGCTCTGCAGAAGCAGTACTACAAGTGAGTCACTGAATGAGTTACTGGGAGTTCCAGTAGAAATGGGCACATCTTTCTGTGGGCCTTGGCAATGTGTTCCAGTATTCTGTGCATACTGTGGCCTTCAGAGTGCAATGAGGCCCCATCACCTGTAGTACTGGGAGCTTCCCAGCAGGAATATGAGGTAGGGGAGTTGATATCTTTCCTTCTGGAGGATGTTTTTGTAGAGTGATACAGTTCAGCTGGTCAGTTTTGCAAGACAGAGGTTATGTCTTTCCTGAGGGAGTGACAATATGCACAAAGTTGGGATGCTGTTCAATATTAAACGGTGATAATATCAATAGGAAAGTCAGGTCAGGATTTTTAGAGAGGAAAGAGCATCCTGTAAGAGAAGTGAGGAGAGATGGAGGGAGGGAGGAAAGTAGACTGGTGCTTGAATGAGCTGTTCCTGAAGGTTTTGTTCCTTCAAGGCTCTGCTCTGCACTGAGTAATGATCTGGACTTTAATTTTCCTGCCTGCAGGTGGATTTTGACAAGAAACTACAAAGCTCTTTCAAAGGGAACAAGGGGAAGCACATCTGGTTTTCTGAATATTGTGATGGAATTGAAAAAGTGCTGCAACCATTGCTACCTTATCAAACCTCCTGAGGAAAATGAGAGAGAGAATGGCCTTGAGACCCTGCAGGTGAGTGGTGTCCTTGGTCACCACCTTTCCTCCTTAAATTTTGTTCTTTTGTCCTCCCAACAAAATAACATCTGGTGAAGCTTTATCTTCTGTGGCTTCTTCTTCAAAAATAGTTTTCACAGCTAAGCCATTTGAACCTTCAGCCCTCCACTTCTACTGTAGGCAACATTTTATGGCCTTCTAAGAGCAGGAGTTGTGGGCAGTGTAGGATCTGTCTTGTGTGATTCATTGTGTGTGTGGGCTCTGCTGTGTAAATCCAGATGATTAGATTAGAGATGTACAAGAGATGAACGGCCCCAAAAGGAGCAGGTCTGTGCAGGTCTCTGTGTGATGTATATAAGGATAAGATTGGAAATGATGGTTATTTCTTCAGTCTTTGATCAGGAGCAGTGGAAAGCTGATTCTCTTGGACAAGCTGCTGACCAGGCTGCGGGAGAGAGGCAACAGAGTGCTGATCTTCTCCCAGATGGTGAGGATGCTGGACATCTTGGCAGAGTACCTGACTATCAAACACTACCCTTTTCAGGTGAGAAACATCAGCATGGAAAACAGTGGGATCCCCTTGAAAGTGTGGGAAAAAGTGGAGGGAGCTTGAGCAGTGGGAGTCACTGAGTTCCCCAGAGGCTGGTGGCTGGGATTACAGGTGGCACTTACTGGAGGGAACTGGGTTGTCCCTTCATTTCAGTGTGGCCCCATCTCTGCAAAACTCCTCTGACAGGCCCCTGCTTTGGGCTGTGTCACGTGATGAACCCTGAGGACAGTGAGCACAGAGAGCCTGGCTGGCAGCCTGTAACGGGAGCTGCGGTGTCACCCGCTGTGTGCCTGCTCCCTGAGCATCCCCCAGCCCTTGTGACACAGCTGAGGCAGCGCAGTTATTTTTAATTGGTGGCTATTTTTAACAATTAAACGCTGCAGGCAGCAAAGGGGGCTGTAGGGCTGACAGCACTCGGGTGCAGCAGTGCCTCAGGGCTCCTTTACCTTCTGTGTTTTACCATTATTGTTGATTTTTGCAGCGCTTGGACGGCTCGATCAAGGGGGAGATCCGAAAGCAGGCGCTGGATCACTTCAACGCTGACGGCTCCGAGGTACCGCAGTCCTGGGCAGAGGGTTTGTGGCTGAGCCACAGGTTGTGACTGGCACCAGGGGATTAGTTCAGTTCAGTTCTTTTCACAGGACCCCAGCTACTTTTAAAGACACAGATATGGCAGGTTTTGCAGCCAGCCATATTGCTTTATTTGAGATATCTCACATCCAAGGAACAGGGCGGCAAGTCACATCTCCAGAAAGTCCTGAAGAGGCTGGGAAGAGCCAAAATTTAGCAGTTCTCTCCCTATTGGTCTGGAGAATGAGGTGGTTGCTGAGTCATTCCAGTCTGAAGCTGGTTTTGAATATGAAATGACAGAGGCAAAAGAAGGATTTTAAGTGTTGGCAGGCAGTGGAGTTCAGTGCTGGAGGTGAAAGTCTCCAGTGTAATAGAAGAGGGCATCTGAAACCTCTCATCTGGACTTGCTGACTCATAGTGACTGGTGCAAGACACTTGTTTTTGTGTCAGTCACCCCAGCTGTGAGAAATACCTTTCCTCACTCCAGAAACCTGGGCTGGAGCGGGATTCTTGGCTCACACAGGGATTGTG
Organism: Ploceus nigricollis; assembly: GCA_013399945.1. Lineage (NCBI taxonomy): Eukaryota > Metazoa > Chordata > Aves > Passeriformes > Ploceidae > Ploceus > Ploceus nigricollis. The sequence goes on along the minus strand of VXBC01010008.1, from coordinate 796,906 downwards.
AGAGATCATGGTTCTAGGAAAGTTAACAAAAGGAAGTGTGAGGGGGGAAGGAGCAAGAATGCCCGTAGAACCTGCCCTTTTCCCTGTCCTGAGGACATCTATGGGGGCTCAGGCATCTTAGCTCTAAGCTGGCACAGTCTGTTCATTGCTGATCTCACTCTTAACAGGATTCAGGCAGCAAAAAGCAGGTGTTTGCCTGCTGCCTTTGTAGGAGTCTGGTGAGCAATGTGGTCTGACCTTCAGAAGTGACTCCAAGGTGCCCTTGCCTTGAGCTGCTTGTGTTGCTCTCCCATATTGATTCATGCCTGGAGTAGCACACCCTTCACCTGGGCCAGCACTGCCTCACCCTGCGTCTGGGCATAAAGACTGGTGCTGCTCAGCCTGCATGAACAGGGTACATGGGAAGGAAATCCTTTTTCTGCTTTAAGAGGCATGAGTGCAACAGAGCCTTCCCTTTTTCAGCTTTTGAGTCACCACTGCTATTTTATGCCCACAGTTACGAGCTGGTTAACTCATGGATGCTTTTTATTTTTTTTCCTTCCCAGGACTTCTGTTTCTTGTTGTCAACAAGAGCTGGAGGGTTGGGAATTAATTTGGCCTCTGCTGATACTGTTGTTATCTTTGACTCGGACTGGAACCCCCAAAATGATCTTCAGGCTCAGGCCCGAGCTCATCGGATTGGACAAAAGAAGCAGGTCAGAAGAGCTGCCTGTGTTGTTTTCATGTGGCTTCAGTGTGTGCATCTAAACATCCTCTCACCTCACCAAAGCTTCTGAGAACGTGGGATTTGTCCCAGTCCTTGCTCCAGAGAGTGCTGCCTGAGGGAATCTCATTTAAAAAGTAGGAGACAAAAATCAGGCCAGATTTGCCAGGTGCCAAGTCTTTGTGTTGGTTTTGAGCATACCCAGAACCCAACCCATGGCATTGCACTTCTCAGCCTAGTCCTAGTGGACTCTGTTCTTTCTTGCCTTGAAAAGCTTAAAGAGTAGAACATCCACCTTTACTAGGGGTTATTAGATATGTGAAAAGCTAGTTTGGTGCTAGTTTGAATTTAGAATGATTGTTTCAGAAGATTTTTACTCTGTGCTTAGGCACACTACAGGATCTGTGTTAACCATCCTGATTTTAACTGGATCTCCTGAGATACAGAGAGAATGTGCTTGTTTTTCTCCTGAAAAAGCACATCTGTACCTGAAGAGACAACAGCCCAGTGAAAACAGCTGAGGGATGCATTGCTGTATCAGCAGAGCCTGTCCAGGAAATAGCTGTGGTCTCTTTTTGCCTCTCAGGTGAACATTTACCGCCTGGTCACAAAGGGGACAGTGGAGGAGGAGATCATTGAGAGAGCCAAGAAGAAAATGGTGCTGGATCATTTGGTTATCCAGCGTATGGACACCACTGGCCGGACTGTTCTGGACAACAACTCTGGGAGATCCAAGTACGTGGCTGTGTCAGGAGGCAGAAATGTCTGGAGCATGTGGCATAACCAGCTTCCCCTGCTGGCATTTCCCAGTATTTATTTGATAGGGTACAGGGCAGAAGGCTAATAAATAATGCAGCTTCCACTGATTTGGCTTTTGCAGCCATTAATTTGGATACATAGGATAAAGATGATCAGAAATTTAAAATCAGTTTTAGGGCACTACTTGTTTTTGCTTCTGTCTCTCACCCAGAGATCATCCTGGTCTGAGGGAACCTGGCTGTGGAACAGCTGCATTTTGGCAGTGACCTCAGATTCTATTAATTTCCCCCAGTAGATGGAGGTGGTTCCCATTGCAGTCTTTGTCTGTGTTAGAGCAGGAAAGAGATTAATAACAAAGCTTTTTATAGTGCTGGGTAGAAAACTTACTCCTTGCTTCAATTAGGGGAAACTTTGGTATGGTTTTGTGCTGTATCAGTTCTGACTGAACAGCTCAAAGCACCTTTTCCTTCTTTTCTTTTTGCAGCTCAAATCCCTTCAACAAAGAGGAGCTGACAGCTATTTTGAAGTTTGGAGCTGAAGATCTTTTCAAGGAGCTTGAAGGGGAAGAGTCAGAGCCTCAGGTAGTTTGAAATTGAAATCACATAGCAGTTTGTAGTGCTCTCCAGGTCTGCAAGAAGGACTGTGTGTGGTTGCTCCTGCTTTGTTCTTGCCTGTGCATAATAGCAAGTTGGTGAATAGGACATGTGGGAGTCTGGAGGAGCTGGAAGCAGAGTCTGGGATTGGGGGATCAGGGGTTGAGGAGAGCCTTGTTGTTAGGGATTAAATAGTAATGGTCACCAAGGGAGTCCCTTGCCTTCTGAGGAATATTAGCTAGTGACAGCACAGCCTGCTGAAGGCTCCTCTCCCTGCCTCTTCTGAGCACTTGCTCAGCACCCTTTTTTGGTGGTTCTGAGCGAGGCAGGAGTCAGAACAGTGCAGTGAGCAGGTCACTCTCTCCTGCCTCAGTGCAGCATTGCTTGACAGTTTAGCATTGAGTGTTTTGACCAATTCTCTTAATGGCCCAAGCAGCAGAGCTTCTCCCCAGGGAGACAGTCTGCAGTTCATACATCTCACTGCCTGGAAGTTTTCCCCACTGTTCAGCCTTGATGGTCCCTTCCTCCTGTTCTGTCACCTTATTTGTACTTTGTTGTACCACTTGAGACAGTTCATCCCTGCCCTCTGGGATGACACCCTGCAGATATTTGCACTTTATTTAGCTCATATCAGCACACGAGCCTGTTCTCAAAGCCTCTTACTTCCTGCTGTGCCTGGCACCCTCTGCTTTATCCCTCCTTCTCCCTGACTGGCAGGAGATGGACATCGATGAGATTCTGCGTCTGGCTGAAACACGGGAGAATGAGGTGTCCACCAGTGCCACCGACGAGCTGCTCTCACAGTTCAAGGTATGGACCCCAGGCTCTGTGCTGGGGTGTGGGAATGTGGCTCCCCACACCCTGCCATGGAGGTGAGGTCAGTAACAGGCAGGAACACCTTGGAGAGGTCTCAGAATCATAGAATGGTTTGGGTTGGAAGGAAACTTAAAGATCACCGAGTTCTAACCCCCCTGAGGTAGGTATTAATTTAATTTCAGGCAAGTGGTTTTGAAGGCTGTGAATAAAATGCAGAATTTACCAAATTTGGAAACAAACCCAATAATTTACAAATACTCAGCAGTACTTCTTAAACTGCACGTACTTCCTCAAAAGCTGTTAGTCCAAAGATGTGGCAAGGAGCCAGGAATGTAGTGGCATAGGGATCAATTATGGAGTAGTTATGGAAGTGTTGGCAGAATTCCTATGGAGAAGGAGTTGAGGCTTAGCAGACAGCTCTGGGGTGTTCCTGCCAGGGGAGGGAATTGCTAAAACTTCTCCTTTGCTTGTAAAAGGTTGCCAACTTTGCAACCATGGAGGAGGAAGAGACAGAGCTGGATGAGCGGTCCCAGAAGGACTGGGATGATATCATTCCAGAAGAGCAGAGGAAAAAGGTGGAGGAGGAAGAAAGGCAGAAAGAATTGGAGGAAATCTACATGCTGCCTCGAATCCGGAGCTCAACTAAAAAGGTACAGCCCGTCTTGAGGGGATGAGAGGCTGGAGGAGGGAGCTGGCAAAGAGAATGCTCAGGGGAAGCCTCCTTGTCATCTGAGCATCTTTCCCTCCTCTAAAGCTGGTTGGGAATAAAGCACAGAGGTAGCACAGTGACCTCTTGTTGGCACTGTGCATTGGACCAATGGTTTGGGATGCAGCCTGAGGGCCCAGACTGGACTGGGTGCGACTCATCTCACCTTAGCAGACAAAATCAAAAGAATCTGTAGTGACCACAAAGCAAAGTACCCAATTGTATTGGATTTTGCTGCAGATTTTGCCATTTTTTGGCTGTCTCTTTTCCTTGGGCTCTCTAGATCCCTGGGTAGCTCTTGGCTAAATCTGGATCCTGAGGAGCAAAAGAGATGGTGTCTTCCCAAGTTCTTCTTTAAGTAATGGGATCTACTCCAATCCAAAAGAAAGCTGGCTGTGCAAGGATGCTCTGCTGGGACATGGGACTTTAAGGGTTCTAACTTTAAGGTTAGAACTGTTCTATGGGGTGAGCTGGAGAAAAACATTGATGTGAAAAACACAGAGAAGGATAATTCATGTTGGATGAATCCAGATTAATTTTTGAGGTGTCCTGGTTTTCAAAATAGTCCAAGGGACTGTGGCACAAACCCATGGAAATCAATATTTTAACATCTCTTAGTAGATCAAAATGCAATTGGGAAACTGGTGGCTGTAAAAGGAGGATGACCACCACAACCTCAGCTAGCTGGGAACTGCAAGGGTGTGCAGCCTCTCTGGGCTGGTCACACAGGCTCCTGCATCTTCAGCAAAGGATGCTCAGGTGTTTTACAGTCCATTAAATATTGCCAGTGCACGGAGGGACAGAAAAGGTTGTTAGCTGATTAGATGAGCAGTTGTTAACTGTCCTGCTGTTTCTCTGGTATGTGCAGGCTCAGACAAATGACAGTGAATCTGATGCAGAGACCAAGAGAAGGCTTCAGAGATCATCTGGGTCAGAAAGCGAGACTGACGATACCGACGACGAGAAGAGACCGAAGCGCAGGGGACGCCCTCGGAGTGTTAGAAAAGACACTGTGGAAGGATTTACTGATGCTGAAATCAGGAGGTCAGTGCTGGGCACAAGAGACAGTTCAGAAGACAAATATAGAAATCCCATGCAGGTGGAGAAAATCCCAGATTAATCCAGGATGTGTTCACCTGTAAGCATGTCAGTGGTTAGGCAGAGCTGGTTCACTGGCACAGCTTCTGCACCTTTATATAATTCAGTTTGATCCCAGCTGATGACCTTAACATTCAGGTCAGTGCAGAATGGACTGGATTGTCTTTAGTCAGGCTACAGTGAAGCTTGGTATCTTCCTAAAATTAATCCATGCTATAACTGCCCTTTGTGGGCCAAGTGGATGGAGCTAATGCTGTATAACATGTGACATCTTAGGTGCCATGAGCTGCAGAGCTGGAGAAGCCGAGGGCTCTGGCCTTCCTGACATTCTTCTGGCAGTCATGCTGCTGATTTAAGCTCTCAGTGAAAGGCAGACTCTAGCAAAATGACCTCATGAGAAGCACTGGTCCTGTTGATCCGAGTGTGTCAGTCTCTGATGTCAGCTGGAGACTGAATTTCAGAACATTGTTTTCTTCTCCTATCTTCTAATTCTTGAGTCTTTCCCAGAGATCTTTGTCTCACAGCTCTACCCCGATGTTCAGCCAAAGATGGAAGAGAGGGAGTTATGAGTTTTATGAGTTTTCCTTAACTCTCTATCTCTGAGCTGGTGTATTTTTAAGCAGGAGATAACAGAGGTTTTGGGCTGTGATAGCTGCCCCATAACCATCTTGAAATCATGGAGAAGGAGGAAGGACATGTCACAATATGCAATATAACAACCATTTAGGTTATTGTGATGTAGCAGAAAGGGGCTGAAAGAATACAAAATGAAAATAAGAAGGCAGAAAATTAATTAATTTAAAAAATAACCTGTAGTTGTAGCCATTGTGTCTACTCCCAGCTCAAGGCAATGTTTAATTGCAGCAACTCTTGCTCTAAAGATGTGTTAGCCACAGCAGGGATTTTCACAATAAAAATAAGACATGAAAATAAATAGCAAACCTCAAATGCAAACCTCTGTGATGATTGAACCACATTTGGCTCTTCTGTGATGCGTTGCTACATTTACAGCCCGAGCTTTAAAATTACTAATGACATTGATTTAATGCCTCTTTTCTTCCTGGAAAAATGAAGTTAATAATTACCAACATGGTGTGAGCCAATCCTTCTTTTTTTTTTTTGCCCTACAGTTACCACTCTCCTTTTTTTTTTTTTTTTTTCCCTCATCTGTCAAACACTCAACATTCATAATAATGTTGTGTTCTTCTTCAGCCAAGGTCACAAAACTCTTTGTGGGGGCTAATGGATGAGACTTCCCAGTGCTGAGGGATGCTGAGCTGATCAGTGGGGAATGCAAGGGTGATAGTGTGACAGGCTGTAATTAATATATTCAAGCATATTTGTGATATTGGACCTACTTTTTATGGCAGCTAGTTTAGGGGTTTTTTTGGTTTTTTTTCTCCTTAGGTTTATCAAGGCTTACAAGAAGTTTGGATTGCCTCTTGAACGGTGAGTCCCAAGCTGGCCCTGCTCCAGAGGGGAATCATGGGGGCACATTGTACTTCTGAGCACAGCCAGGCACACATTGCTCTGGGTGTTTGACACAACCTCCACAGACAGCACAAGCCTTTCTGTCCTGCCATCAGACCCCAAGCACTGCTGAACACTCCCTGGTGTCTCTGTTGATGGCTAAAAACCAGCTGGAGCAGTCGTGGCGCCGAGCTGTGACACAGCAGGGTCCTGCTGGCACAGTCCTGCCCTTGGGGCATTCCCACTCTGCCCAGAAAGGAGAGGGAGCAGCTGTCAGAACAACAAATGCTACCCAAAACACTTGCCAAGCTTCTCTGTGCACATTAGCCTCAGGACTGAATTTGGAGCATCTTTCCATGCTCTATCCCTCCTGAAGGGAAACGAAGAGAGGCACTGTCCTCAAACGTGGATCTGCAGAGCCCTGGCTCTGGAAAGGTCTCAGGGCTGAGGCAGAGTTCCCTGAACGTATTGTAGGAGAAATTCAGTGCTTTTTCAGCTGGTTCTACTCTCCTGGTATGAAACACAAGGCTTGCGTGTGAGTGTTGATGTTACTGACTTCAGGCAGGCGAAAGGGACAGCAGATGGCAGCTTTGGACCATCAAATGGAGCTAATGTGGAACTGGAAAAGCCTGAGGGAATGCTGGACAGTCACAGAGTGTCCCTGTTGTCCCCAGTTCTCACCTTTGCTTTGGTACTAAAAAGCCAAAGGATTGGATCAGTTTTTCTACATCTGCACTGCAGCTGTTAGACCAAAAAAAAAAAGACAAAACCTGAGTTGTTTCCTGCACGAACTCAACTCGTGCATGTTTCATACATTCACATTTATATAGCACTGAGCTGTGAAACAATTGAATAGGAAATGATTGAGAGAAGAACTGCTGTATCACACACAAAACTCTCCCTGTTCCCCAGGCTGGAGTGCATTGCCCGGGATGCTGAGCTGGTGGATAAGTCTGTGGCTGACCTGAAGCGGTTAGGGGAGCTCATCCACAACAGCTGTGTGTCAGCAATGCAGGAATATGAGGAGCAGCTGAAGGAAAATCCAGCAGAAGGTAGGCAAGGGGGCTGTGTGCTGCTGTTTGGGTGGTTTTGGGAGTGTTCCATGGAGCTTGTGAGGAAACCATTCCTGTGCTGGACAGGGAGGCCACATTGTGACTTAGAAGCAATAAACAAGAACACACTTAAACCACCCCATCTCTGCCAGGCAGCTCTCACCCACAGAGAGGAGCCTCTGAGCTTTCTGGTGAGACTGGACAGTGCCACTTGGGTCTGTCAGCTTCTGCTGGACATGAGTTTTTGTGGGGAGAGGCTAAAGTGACCAGTTTATTGAATGCTGGGCCACAAAGCAAAGCAGATCTTACTTTAACTGGGACTGGAAATCAAACTGGTGCTGTGTACTCCACAGTAAAGCTGGGTCCACAGTTAGCAATTCCCAGAGTTGGAATCACCACCCACTCTCTGTCTGGCTGTTCTTTGCTGTTTGTTTGGACATACAGAGTCAGGGCTGGATTTCCTGCTGAGTCTCTGCCTGTTGCAGCTGACCAAAACAGCAGAATCAACAGCTCCAGCGTACTTAGAAGTATTTTTAAGAAAACGGTACTGGGAGGTGTTTAAATTGCAGATCTAAGTGAGTTAATTGAAGAAAATTTATATTTTTTGCCTTATGTTTAAATAAGAGGTTGCAGGCAAGGTCTTGATCACTGTCTGTGAAGCCATTTTACAGAGACACTTCCTTCTGTAGGAGTTTTCTTAATTGCTGTGTTTTATTGCTGAGCAGGGAAAGGACCTGGAAAGAGACGAGGTCCTACCATCAAGATTTCTGGTGTCCAAGTCAATGTGAAATCCATCATCCAGCACGAAGAGGAGTTTGAAATGCTGCACAAATCCATTCCCTCGGACCCAGAGGAAAGGAAGAAGTGAGTTTGGCTAAGTAGGCAACGCAGAAAGAGGCTCAGGGAATTTGGATTTTGTAGTGGAAAGAGAATAGCCTGGATGTGTGGATTTGCTTTATCCTCCACAGCATTAAAAGTAGCTCGTGTTTGAAATGCCTTTAGGTACCGCCTGACGTGCCGTGTCAAAGCTGCTCATTTTGATGTAGACTGGGGAGTGGAGGAGGATTCTCGCTTGTTAGTGGGAATTTACGAGCATGGTTATGGAAACTGGGAGCTAATTAAAACAGATCCGGAGTTGAAGTTATCTGATAAGGTAGGTCGCTTTGCTTGCTGCTTCCATCGGGCCCATTGCAGTGCTCGTAGCAAACGTGCCTCATTTACTCCAGAAACAGATGTTTATGTTTGTAACTACTCCAAAAATCATGATCAATAATAATGAGGAAAACAGTGGCCTTCATGGAATGTTGCATGCTCGATGGAAAGCAGAGTTGTGTCGTTTGGTGGGCAGTACCAGGTGAACCACACTGAAATGATGCTAGCAGAAAATGGCAGTGCTGACATGTGTGGTTCCATGCACAGGATAGAAGAGGCTGTGACTTGATGTTTCCTTGAGCATCTCACAAGAAGCTGAGTGTGAATTTCTGAGTGGAAATAATTTTTCACAGAATTGACACTGCTTATGTCAAGGCTGGTCCGTGTTAGCTTTGAGGGTATGGTTACACGACTGGGAATGGCAGCACAGCCAGCTGGAAAGCCTCCATCTAGTTCCTCTGTTCCTCAGTCATCCCCACAAGAACAGTTTACAGGCACCATGTTGAAATGATCTGGGTTAAAAATAATCCACCATCCGTTGTGTCAGTGTGGTGGAAAGAGTGTGGAAACTGGAGCACAGGGCTGAGGAGCACTGGGAATCTCCACACCAGCTTTGCTGCCAGCGTGCAGCATTCCCCTGACATCCCTGCTGGTGCTTTTAGCAAAGATCAGGCTCTGCCTGAGAGCCCTCCATGTGTGGAGCTCAGAAAGGCATTTTGCAATGGAAACAGCTGCCTGAAACATGCCACCCATTTTCCAGTGAAGTATGAAGCAAACCTAGCTGGCAAGCTGAGCTATTTCCTCCACAGAGTGTCACCTTTCAGCCTTGTTTTCCACTAAAAATTGTGCATCTGTGCCCCTGCTGTAGCAATGTCTCAGGTTACCAGAGTGGCTGGGCTGCTGTGACCAAGCTGTCACAAACAAATCTGAGGTGTCAAGGCGAGTGGACTCAGTTTTGCAACTCGAGGTCCCAAATATAGCTTGTAAAGGAGTTTTTTCCTTCAGGAGAACTTAACAAGCTTGCAAGGCTTAGCAAGCCTTGGGATCCTTTAACTTCTGCAGGATTCCAAGGGGAGGGATGCTTGCTTGCTAGGAGCTTTGCCTTTGGCCAGACAGGGACAGTCTGGGAGGGGGAAGGAAGGCTTGAGCCTTCTTGTTCCCCCAGAAGGTGCAGCATTTGCTGCCCTTTGCTGGGCCTGGAAGGGCTGCTGCTAATGTGTAAATCTTTTGTCAAGCTTTGTCCCTATGGGTATAAATATTTTTTTTTCTGCTTTATCAAAGATCCTACCAGTTGAGACAGATAAGAAGCCTCAGGGAAAACAGCTCCAGACCCGAGTTGATTATCTACTGAAACTGCTGAAAAAAGATCTGGACAAGAAAGAAAACATGAAAGATGGGGAAGAGGTGAGATGTGGCCTTTTGATTCTGAGGGTTTCAGGGGGAGTGGTTGGCTGATGCAAGGAGACTCCCTGTGTTCCCAGGTCACCAGACATCATTTCTATGAAGGAGTATGGACTTATTGTCTGATTGCATTGTGATATTTCTCATTTAAATGATAATTAATTTGCTGGGTGCGAATTGGAAGGGGGGTTATACTGCTCTTACTGAAAATTTGGGTTCATCAGGTTTCCTGCCAGCCTGCAGGACCTGCAGCTGTTTGCACAATGTTCAGGAGGTGGGAAATGTCCCCAGGAAGTAGCTGTAGCTACTTTGCTTTCCCTGACCTGTTGTATGTTTTTACCAGGGCAAGCTAAAGAAGAGGAAACCACGAGTGAAGAAAGAGAACAAGGCTCCCAAAGTCAAAGATGAGCATGGGAATGAACTCTCCTCTCCTCGGCACTCAGACAACCAGTCAGAAGAAGGTGAAGTCAAGGTGAGTCAGCCTTGGTGAACACTGGCTTTTCCAGGTTTCCTTGGGCTGTGCTTCCTTGGGAAGCATTCCCAGCAAAGCCCCCAGGAGTCAGAGGCACTAAGAGTGAATTCCCACAGGACTGGCAAACTCACAAAACCACCCATACAGCTATTGGTGTGAAAGAAGGACCTTTCCCACCTATTCTTTTAGCTCAACGCTTTAAGGGATTTGGGGCATCCCAGAATGGCCACAAACATCTACATATTGACTCAGGGAAAGGTTGTCTCAGGACAAAGCCCGTTGCCCTTATAAAGGAGAGAAAGAAGAATTGTTTCCCTCTCCTTTTGGGCACGTCAGCCCGTGGTGAAGCTGGAGTTTACCAAGGTCATGCTGTTGCTCAGAAAACGTTCAGTCTTTGAGTGGTTTGGCTTGCAGTCTGAGGCTTTTTGTTCGTGTGCTGATCAGTATCTACCTCAGGGGCTGATCGTTCCGGAGTGCAGCTGGCACAGCAGAACAGGGCTGCTCTGCAGCTTGCCAGCTTGTCACAGAGTGGGGCTGGTCTGGTTTTCATACCCTTTTGTCACATTTGGGGGGATGGCAGCTGCTTGAGCAGGGCTCGATGTCTGCTTAAAGAGGTGTGAGGGTAAATCTGGATGGACCTCAAAAGTTGCCTGTGTTTTAAGGATGTTTTATGGAAGAAAATGTACTTGAGGTGAGGGACTCCAACTTTGTGCTGTGACTGATATTCTAGGAGGATGGCTTGGACAAGAGCCCAGTGAAAAAGAAACAGAAGAAGAAAGAGAACAAAGAGAACAAGGAAAAACAGACATCCTCTAAGAAAGAAAAGGAAAGCGATAAAGAGAAAAAGAAGACAAAAGAGAAGAAGGAGAAGGTATGTGGTACTCCCAGGAGCTGCATGATAGGGGAGTCCCTGAGCAGGACAAACTGTGAGACTTAGGATTCATTAAAGGCCCTGTGTGAAGAGACGTCAGTGAAGCACCGTGGGGTGAGGGGGTATCCCTTTTTCAGCCCTTCTGAATTGCCATAAAAAGTAGAAAAGGCTATATGTCCTAAAGCTTCATGGAATGGGATCAAAATGGAAGATATTTTGTCAGGCTGCCTTTAAATGTCCCTTTGACATGGATATGGCCACAGAGCTGATGCTAAGGAAAGAGTCTGGAGCACTCAGATCAAAGTTCTGTCCAGCTGTGATTTATCACAGGCTTGGCAGGTTCTTGTCTGTATTCCCCTTTAATTTAAACTCAAATGACCCAAGTGTCCACACCATCAAGACTGTAAGTTGTCATTGTCACTGTTCAGGACTCAACAGAATGAGTGTTTCAACATCACTGGTATGCTGGAGACTCAAATGTCTCTTGAATTTTGGGTACAACTGCCCTGAGGCTGGGTGCAAATGGGAAGAGGGGTAAAAGCTTCCATAATAATGACCTGAAGTACCTGTCCAAGGAACAGGTATGTGCTACATGCCCCGTGTGTTTTGACACTGAGGTCATAAGTGCAAACTAAGAAGTTTTGTTGCCTATGTAGGGGAAAGTTTGCTTTCCAGTGATTTTTGGTATGGCTTTGACTGCAAGTCATATAGGTAAAAATGTACATGAACAGGCCATGATTTGAGAATTTGTGATATCACATAAAGTTGCAAATCTTTGTAGACATGAGACAACCCTGAGCTCCGTCCTTTGCAAGGGAGAGATACTCTTTATTTTAACCTCTCTTCCAAGTCTTCCACATTGGTTTCTCCCCATGAGTGTGAATATCGTATTTGTCCAAACTGTTGGCTCTGACTTCTCCCTGCTCCCTCATGGATGATGTAAAGCTAAACAGAGCCATTGCAGCTCAACAGTTGGAGATTTTGGGAGGAAAGTTGTAGGAACAGTGCCCAGGTTTAGCAACTGCCAGTAACAATAGTGTGGAGGTTGTTAGCTGGGTCACTGGGGATCCTCCATTCTGGCTCATTGTGTGATGTGTATAATTTGTCCTTCGTAAAGCCTAAAGGTGGCGAGGCCAAATCTGGAAGTAAAGGGAAGAGATCACAAGGTCCTGTCCACATCACTGCAGGGAGCGAGCCAATCCCCATTGGAGAAGATGAGGATGATGATCTGGACCAAGAAACATTCAGCATAGTGAGTATTTTCCTTGGGAAATGGGAGGGCAGTGCTGAGAGCCCAGCGAGGCAGCCAAGGTTTGCTCAGATGTCGTCCAAGGATGTGTTTTAGGTGTTGGGGTGTGAACCCCATCCTAGTGCCCCACAGGGGTTTCCTCTGGCTGATCTGAGAGCAGGGCAGGACAGCCCTGGACAAGAGCTGCCCACCAGTGCTGCCAGCTGGTAGCCTGTGAGCAGAGCAGGCACGAGGGCTCTCTGCTTCAGCTGGTGACTTCCCAGTGCTCAGCTGGCAGTCCTGAGTTACAGAACACCCTGCAGCCTTAGATTCCCTCTCTTGTAGGAGCCAAGGAGCCACTGAAGCATTTTCAGACAAGAAAATGCAGGAGAGTTTTGAGGGTGAACTTGTAGGAGGTGCAGAGCTGTGTAAATGCTCTCACAGCAAACATGCCCACAAGGCTCGTTGTAAAAATTGCCTTTTAGTAAAAGTTGTCATGGCAGATTCTCCTTGGCCAAAATACCACTTCTTGAAAGCAGTTCTCTCAATGCAAATCTCTGTATTTGCTGCAGGTCCTGTGGGGTTTTTTGTATTTTTCTTTAATTTTCCTTCTGTGATGCACAAAAGATCCAGGCAGGCAGTCAAAAAACCTTTCTGGTTTCCTATCTATGCTTGGTGTTGATGTGCCCAGGCCAAAAAACATGGTGCTTTCATCTCATATCTGCCAGTTTTGGTAAAAGCAATCATTGAAGTGACCAAAGATGGGATTGGACAGGATTGACTTGAGCAGTCTTTCAGCTGGGGTGGCTGGTTCAGCGTGTGGAGGCTTGGATACACTTCCCTGCCTGCCACGGGATCCGTGCAGGGGCAGACCATGTGTGATTACTGTTTGCAAAGCAAATTGTTCCCTCCTAAAAGGCAGAGGCAGTGGAGGTGGGGAGACTCTTGTCTTTTACTGATTATTGTCTGCAGCTTGTCTAACAATTTGCTATTTTATAGCTGATTTCTCCTTGCCTAATGGCCAGATAAAGCTAAACGAGCTTCTTTTCGATTAACAGGGCAATGATGTAGAGCCCTCTGCCAAATTAATCACTTTCTCCTCTCTGTTGCTCTTTCAAGTGCAAGGAAAGGATGAGACCAGTCAAAAAAGCACTGAAGCAACTTGATAAGCCTGATAAGGGACTGACAGTTCAAGAACAGCTGGAGCACACGCGCAACTGCCTCCTAAAAATTGGTGATCGCATCTCTGAGTGCCTTAAAGCCTACACTGACCAGGATCACATCAAGCTATGGAGAAGGTGAGGGAGCTTCTTGTTTTCCTTAGCTGGTCTAGGATATTTTGAAATGGTAGTCAGAGGCTGCTGTTTTTTTTGTGGATGGATGTGACGTTTGCCTCTTACTTAACCCGTGAAATCTTGTGTTTTCTGGTCCACTCAGTCTACAGAATCACAGAATCACGGAATGGTTTGGGTTGGGAGGGACCTTAAAAATCACCCAGTTCCAACCCCCTGCCATGGGCAGGGACACAGTTCAATAGACCAGGTTGCTCAGAGCTCCATTCAGCCTGAACCTTGAACACTTCCAGGGATGGTCTTCCATCACCAGTCCCAGGCAAATGTTTTCTCTTCAAGTTGTCCTGGTTTCATTAAAATTGATTTCAAAGCTAAATCACATAAACCACTGCAAACCTCTTTATTTTACTTAGAAGAATGTGGTTCTAGCCCTTCTGATCATCCTGTCCTGAGCTGAGACTGTTTTCCAGAGAGGATAGAGGGAATTTGATGTTGATTTGGAAGCCATTGGCAGTTAAACTGCTGCTGTAGCACTTAACAGAAAATGTTCATGTCCTTCTAGGAACCTATGGATATTTGTGTCAAAATTCACAGAATTTGATGCCAGAAAACTACACAAACTCTACAAGATGGCTCATAAGAAAAGATCACAGGAAGAGGAGGTGAGAGCTGAAGTGCTTTCCCTTTGTTTCTGGCCTTAAAAGTTGCTGCACTGGAAGTGCCAATCCTTTCTGCCTCTTATTGTGAGTGTTCTTTGTTGTTGTAGGCACTGTGTGATTTTCTCAACATCTAAACAGTCTGATTGCATTTGCCTTCTTTTTCATGTGACATTTCTGGTCACTTTGTCCTGGCTGTTCTGACCAAGCAAAAGCATTGTTTGGTGTGGCATGTGATGCTCAGTTGCCCTGTGGAGTGAAAAGCCTGGGCGTGCTGCCCTGTAGAGATCAGGTGTAGAAGCAGAGCTGCCAAACTGCCTGTCCTCCACCAGCGTTTGTGCCGTTCTTGGGCACACAGTTGGCTCACCAAGGCCTCAAGGAGGCAGGAAAATCCAGAGCCTGGCAGACAAGGCCATGGCTCACAGTCTGGCTCTTTTGGTGGGAGAGCAGCTGAGCTGTATCCCTCTGTTCCACCTTGTAGGAGCAGAAGAAGAAGGAGGACATGTCCAGCATGAAGAAGCCGTTCCGCCCAGAGCCTTCGGGCTCCAGCCGCGATTCCGTGATGTCCCAGTCCCACGTGCCTCACAATCCTCATTCCCAGAAGATCCACATGCCCCCTTCCCACACCCAGCAGCCGATGCACGGGCACCCCCGGGACAACTACGGCCATCCAAACAAGAGACATTTCAGCAACACAGGTGAGCGCTGGCAGGCCAGGAGAAACCTTCCCTTCTGACCTAATGTTCCTGGACACAAATCCTTCTGGGACTTGTGACTGCTCAGGTTTAAAGGGGATGGGGTGGAATATACACTACCACTGTACTTACTGCTGGGATAGAAAACATGGTGATGTAGTGAGGAAAAGAATGTAAGAATGGGACAGAATAAGATTTGTGAGGATGATAAAGAGATAGTGATAAAGAAATTCAAAGAGAAAAATTGGGTCCATGTAGTTTAGGGAAGGAGAAAGTTAAAGGGGTGTCAATAGCTATTATTTCTTGGAGAATTCAGGGAAGCAAACGGGCTTAAACTAAAGCACGAAAGAGATTCAGAGGTGCTCTTTGCTCATGGCAGACCGAGGAGACTGGCAGAGGGATCGAAAGTTCAACTACGGTGGCAACAGCAACCAGATGTGGGGCGGGGAGCGGCACCACCAGTACGAGCAGCACTGGTACAAGGACCACCACTACGGGGACCGGCGGTCGCGGGGGGATCCGCACCGGAGCTCCGGGAACTACCGACCAAACAACCTGTCCCGCAAGAGGCCCTACGAGCAGTACAACAGCGACCGAGACCACAGGGGCCACCGGGACTACTACGACAGGTCAGTGATTGCCTGTCTTGGTTTGAGAGACAGGTGTCTGCTGAGGAAGGCAGGAGCCTCCCCTGAAATGGAAAATGTAAACCCCCTCCCTCTGAATTGTTATAAATTAAGGGGCTCTCAGGTAAAGATATGGGAGCAGGAATAACAGTTCTTTGTTAGAGAAGAAAATTAAAAGATTAAAATAAACAATGCAGTAATACGAAACAACACTGACAGAGTCAGAATACAACCTGACACCCTGTGGGTCAGGGTGTTGGTAGCAGTCTGATTGAAATGGTGGCTGCAGTCCTCCTGGAGTGACAGGTGTGGTTCTATTGAAGCAGTGATCCTGTAGGAGGGTGGAGTTTTCCTCTGATGCTCCAGTGGTGGTGTAGATGGGCTTCTCTGGTCTTCCTCTGGGAGTCCAGTGGAGAAGGCTGCCTGTGGTCTTCCAAATCTCTGATTATATCCAGATAGGAATGCTTGGCTCCTCCCTCTGGGTGGAGCATCTCCCAATGGGATGATGGAATTTTATCAGCCATGCAGTGACGCTCACTGGCCCATGAGCAGTAGAGATCTCCTGGAGGGAGGATTGGTTGTGAAAGAGATAAAGAAAAACTGCCCAATTAACAGAAGATAACTGCTCCACAGATAGGAATAGAACACACACACCCATTTCCAGCCTAAGACATTGCCCTTACCTCAGCAGGCCTGGGAAGCTGATCTCCATCCATTTTTCCTTCCACAGGCACCACCACGATTCCAAACGTCGACGGTCGGACGACTTCAGGCCTCAGAACTACCACCAGCAGGATTTCCGGCGGATGTCTGACCACAGGCCGCCCATGGGGTACCACGGCCAGGGACCTTCGGACCACTACCGGTCCTTCCACACAGACAAACTGGGGGATTACAAACAGCCCCTCCCTCCATCTCACCCTGCCGTGTCGGACCCTCGCTCGCCCCCCTCTCAGAAATCCCCCCACGATTCCAAGTCACCTCTTGATCACAGGTCACCTCTGGATAGGTCATTGGAACAGAAAAACAATCCAGATTATAACTGGAACATTCGGAAAGCGTGAAGTGACTGAGAGGGAAGCGCGCGTCTGAAATACTGGGATTGATGCGACGGTGGCTGCTTTCTCCAAGCCAGCAACAAGAAACTCTGAACATGCTGCTATCATCTGGCTGGGTCAAGGAGGATTTTGGGGGAGGGGGTGGAGGAAGATTTTCCCTAGTTCTTGATTCTGGTTTAGATTCCCATTTCCTTTCCCCTTTTTTACCATTGAACTGTTCTGTCATGGAACCAGCCTTGCTGCCTCGTTTGTTGTTTTGTTTTTGTTTTCCTCAGTCCAATGGACCCAAGGGAGTTTTCCCCAGCCAGTGTTTCCTCAGAAGGAGAAGGCAGATTGATGCTGCTTAGGATGATGCAGAAGGCTGTGTGCCTGCTCTGACTTGATGTTACATGACAGATGCTGCTTTGGGGTTGGGGATAAACTGGTTGGGCTGGGATTTGTGTGTCACCAGCATGGGGCAATGGGAGGATATGTTCAAGGAGGGACAGGAAAGTCCCTCAGCAGCCAAACTTGGTTGAAAGAGGGACTTGATGTCCCTGCAGAATGACTCCAAAGGAGCTGGAGCCATGCTGGTGACAATCCCTCACTTTCCTGGCCATGTTATCATTTTCATGTCTTTATCCATTTCAAGAAACTGGCTCTGCTTTGATTGCTGTTGTGTCCCCTGCAACAGAAGAGGTGGGGGGATCTTCCTCCCATCTCCAGAGATGGAACTGGCAAATCTTGACTCTGGGGGTAAGTGGGAGCTGGAAAAAAAAGGCCAACATCCTTAGCAAAGGCTTAGTTCATTTTAGCCAGCAGGAAAGAAATTGGGGTGAGAACAGTATTTCTCAGTGGACGGGGCTCAGGAATTCATAAGAAAACTCTTCTCTTCTGGCATGGGCATCTTGGGTGCTCCAGGAACTAACAGGTGCTGGCTGGGAGGTGCAAGGTCAAAAGATGGCTCTGGGGATCCTGGAACTCCTAACCTGCCTGCCACTAAAGTCTCTGGTCTTTGGGCAAATCACTTCTCTCTGTGCTTCACAAAGATCACAAACCTTTACTGTAACTGAAGGATAAGGGATGGTAGAACAAAGTGGAACAGGAATCCAGTGGAGTGATCACTGCTGAATGGTCACCTTCCTGCCTCCTTTCCAGCAGTCAGCAGTGACTCTGAATTGCTGAAAGTACCTGCACTTATAGACCTTTTGTTTGTCTAAATTGGAAATGAACCTGAGGACTTAGCACCTCAGTGAGCAGGGAGAGAATGAGGAATTCAGGACTGATCCCTAAAGATCCTTGGAGCAAATGTCTTAGAGCCCAGCTTGGCAGAGGGAAAAGAGGAATGTGCAGCCCAGCTCAGTGAACTTAAGGCAAACACTCCAAGTATTCAAACTGCAGCATTTGATGCAAACCAGTGTCTGGCCTGGACACTGGTGTGGTGAGAGGGATTGGTTGTGCACATCCTGCTGGCCAGAAGCACCTTGGGTGATTATTTTTCAGGCTGGAGTTCCCTGGAGACCACAAAGACTGCCCTGAGCGTGGTGTCTGGGGCTGCATCACCACCCAGAGCTCAGTATTAAAGACCAGGCCGTTCCAGACTCCTGTTTGACAGGGCACAGAAGCTGGGCCTCCTATTAAGATGCCAGTATTTGACTCTAATAAGCTGTGATGTCCCTTCCCCAAAAGACTGAGGGCAGATGGGTGTTCAGGGCTGGCTTCCTGACTCCAGCCAGTGCCTTGGAAGGCGCATGCAAACTGACACTAATACTCCTCCATGCAGTGTATCCCTGGAAATCTGCTGCCATCACTCCTCCCCGTCCCGCTGCTCTAAGGGGACACACGGGAAGTGTTCTGTTCCCCTTTTGTTTTTATGTTGCAAGATTTCCACCGAATTCAGGGCAGTTTTGTTTCCTTAGGGGCACTTGCTGCCCTGATAAAAGTGTTACACTTGTGTTTACCTGTGCAGGGCGAGGTGAAGGTGAGTCTTCCACAGTCCCCCTCGGAGGGGTGGGAGGTGTGGAGAGAGCACATTTCCGTGGCGTTTCCCACTAAGCTGTGATTGCAGGCTGTGGTATTCAACAAAGAGGTCCTTTCTTTTCAGAGGTATTAGCTTTTAATGTGAAAATGGAGGCAGCCTCAGAGGGGCAAAGAGAGGTGCTGTTTTTGTCACGGTGCGGTGCTGTCGCGGTGGGAAGTTCGTGCCATACTCGTGTAGCAAAGGCAATACTGGCAACCAGCGTGAGGGCTGGGGCAGGAAAACTTTGGATCCCAGCAAGAGGCATTTTCTGTGTCGAGATGTGGGGGTTTCTGCTTATCCCAGGTTGCAGGCACGAGGTTGTTTGGGATTTCCTTTTTGTGCAACAGCAAAAGCTTTACCCATATCCACTGGAGAGCTGTCCCCACTGTCACTTTAGCCTGGTGTTGAAGTCACCTCATGTCCACTCATGATGGGTGAGTTTTTGCTGGGTTTGGCTTTAGTGAAGCTGGAGAAGGAGATTTGGGAGAAAGTCTTCCCTGAGCACACACACACACACTCTCTTATGCATTTTATGTCCCCTCAGCATAGGGACCATAACCAAACACAGTCATGGGGACGGGAGTGGGATCAGAGGGGACACATCCACAGCCTAAACTTCCCTGTGGTGTTTGTGTCAGCACTGGTACAGCTCTTCCTTCCTAACCAGCTGTGGGATTCCCTCCAGCCTCTTTGCAGAAAAAAGCAGCAACTTGCTGGGGTTCAATTTAAAAAAAAAAAAGAGTTTTTCAGCCTGACCTCTTTGGAAATGGTGTAAAGTTATGAGTTCACATGGTGGAAATCCTGCAGACCAAAACTCGCTGTGGGGACAGGCGATGTGGTCCCAACCAAAACGGACACGGAACCGAGTGCTGAAGTCCTTGTGTGAACGGTTTGTGATGCACACAAAAATATTTTTCTGCTTTCACCCGTTTCCTCCCCACCTCTGCCTCCCCTCTGGGGAGAGAAGGACTCTTACTGTAAAAATACGGACTTTTAAACCTGTTGACTAAAAACAGTAATTAATATTAATTTATATTTGTGAAAGAAATGCCACTGTCCTAGTGATTTCTGATGTAAATATGTTGTTTATATAGTATGTATGAAATTTTCCTACATTGTAAAACTGCTGTACTTTTGATTCTTGTATATTAAAAAGTGTTACTGAGATTTTCAGAAGGGCCCCAGTGTGGTGTCTCTGGGGGGTCCCGTGGCAGGTCTAGGGGCTGGTTTGGGAGGACAGGGCCCTTTCCTGCCAGCCACCATGGATATTTTCACTGTGCAGGAATGAGCAAGTTCTGCTTGGCTGTTTTTACATAGTTTCACAGTCTGTGGTGATAGAGACTTGGAAGCCTCTTCATATGGGAATTTCCACCTGATCAGAAGGAGCTGTACATTCTCTAACCCAGATCCACCAGGATTTCACTGGGATGATGCTGATGATTATATGTTTATTCCACCTCCACCTTTTGTGGATCTCTGAGATGTGTAAATTTTTTACCTTTTCTGGAGAGAATTCCCCTTTCTCTAGGAGAAGTGTTGCTCCTGCTGCATCAGTGAGTTCTCCTCTCTGTCCCCAGCCCCTCCTGGGCAGGATGTGCCTCTCCCCAGGCGGGATGTGATGGCATCCAGTGGCTGCTTTGGTTTGGTCTTTACCCTCCACTGCTCACACTGAGGCCCACAGGGCAAAGCACAGAGCAGGGATTGGAGCCATTTCTCCCAAGTTATAAAAGCTCATTGTAAAAAGCACTTTTCACACCTGTAGCCACTGGGTCTAGCCCTTCCCAGTCTCTCTGCTGCTGAGCCAAGTTTCAGCCAAGAGTGAAATTTCACAGCTCAGTTATATGCTCCTGAAAAATGGATTTCCTAATGGAAAGAGTGACTGGCTGTTAGCCATGGGGCTCAGCAGGGAGAGGGGCTCAGCTGCAGGGAGGCACAGGGGCTGCAGGGAGCTGGGCTGGGTGTTACCTGCCTGGGTGAATCTACCTGAGGCCAGTGACTTTTTAATTTTTTTTTTAATTTAAGCAGGCAGGTAAGGATGTGAGCACCCTGATGCCAGGTGTCTCTCCAGCACAGCTCAGCCTGGCATCTCCCTGCCTACCCATGTCCACAGAACCACACTGAGAACAGCTCAATCCTAAGGCCTTCTCAAAGCTGATGAGGAAATGACCTCCTGACCTTCCCACCTGTCCATGCCAGGCAGGTCTGGTCAGTCCCACAGGAAGGACATCCATAAGGACATGGTCCATGCAAAGCTGTGTGCTGGCACAGGGGGCAGGACCCCCATCTGTGCCTTGCACCCCCCGCAGTGAGGGGACAGGGCTGTGCCTTACAGTGGGGCAGACCCTCTAGAGGGAGCCTGTTCCCAGCAAAAAGCCCATTTTTGGTGAACATCACTCTGCAGCTGTGGCTGCTCCGGACAGCTGGTCTTGGCTCACCCCAAGCACTCACATGTGAAGCTCAGAGCCCAAGACAGTGGCCAAAGGCCAGGGGATGGGCAGGCACAGCCAAAGTGGGGCTGGAAACCCATCCCAGGCCCCACGTGGTGGCACTGGAGCTGCTGCCCACCACAGAGTGATGGGACGGGATCCTTGATCCTCCAAGGGCTGCCCTCACCAGCCCTGAACGTGGTCTGGAGAGCAATTTGAACCTCTCCCAGGTGCCACAAGGCCACCACCAATGTCCTGCACAGCCTGTGCCTTCCCCACTTACCTCCTGGGGATGCTTTGCTGCCTTGTGTGGTTAATGGGGACAGGGCATCCTTGTGCCTCAGGGGTCACCATTCCCTCACTTTGTCCCACTGGAACGTGCAGGGGCTGCCTGCTCGCTGTCCCAGGCTGGACAGCAGGGGACCATTGGTGACCTCCTGGCAGAACACTCAGTGAGGGAGACCCCTGGCTCCTGCACTCTGGGCACTTTGTAGATGAGTTCTCAGGTTTAGCCATTTCAGGTTTAGTAATTTCATATGGCTAAACCTGAGCTCTCGTGCAAGGAGTGGCAGAGAAAGTGGATTTGGCTCTTCCCAAACACTGCCAGTTCTCTGGGCTTTGAAGGAAGGGAAGGCCAGATGTCAATCACCTCTCTGGTGCTGGGCATCATTGCACAGATTTAACCCAAATAATGTGTGTTTTGAGTTGGTGTGGGTGTCCCACCTGCCCTCAGCATCTCCCTGTCCCCAGCTGCTGTGACAATGAGTCCCTTCAGATTTCAAAACTGGAAAATTTAACAGAAAAAAAATGCAATTTTGTTTTTCCTCATTAGAGGGCAGCAACAAACCTGGCTGGGACAGGAGAGCTGCCCAACAAAAGGGAGGAATTACCATTACCAGGATGTACATCCCCATCTGCTGTGGTGAGCAGGGGAAGGGTGGTGGCATCCACTTGGACTCCATTGCTGCACATCTCCCTTCCCAGCGAGGCAAGGCTCTAATGGTTTATTATCTATATTTTCACCCCCATCCCCTTTTTAATTTTCTCATTTGGCTGTAAATAAATTGAACTCCAGAGCAAAATTCTCAGGAGAATTCAGGACAGAAATGACCTCTCAGAGCTCTTCGGGTGGAAGACAGCTGCTTTGGAGTGAGTGCAGAAATGGGGCAACACTTGCATCCTGAGTGGGGAACAGCACCAGGCAACACACAGGGAACAAAGCGAGACCCACTCGTTTATTGTCAAAAAAACCTCAAACTTTACTTGGTTTCTCTCAATAAATAATTTACAGTATTTACAGGCGGTGACACTCCCGGGGGTCTCAGCGCAGGGAGGAGCTGGGGGGGCCTTTTCAGAGTGCCCCCCCTTTGCCTATGGTTTTTTTTGTTTTGTTTGTTTCCAAGTACCGGGTCCTTCTTGGCCACACTTCACCTTTAACCAGAACTGGGTCAAACACAACTAAAATAAAGTGCTTCACTGTTTGCTTCTAAAATAGGGATATCGCAACCACCTCGCACCATCAGCCACCACTGGAGCGCCCACCTGGACAGAGGGAATGAGCCACGCCATAACCAGACTTTCCTTGGATGGAAACTGTCCCTAAACCACAGCATGCCATGCCATGGGGTGATTGTTTTATAGGAAGGGGAGGTCTTAAGGGAATTATTGACCTGTTGGCACGCTGTGGCTGGGCCAGCTCAGGCAGCTTTCAAGCAGCACTGTGTGCTCAGAGGGAGGCTGTGCACAGCTGCATTTAGCTGTGGGGTAAACTCTTCTTTGCCCAGAGACAGATTTTGGCTTTTAAAAGGTGGGTTTTAAACTTCTAGGGAAGATAAAAATTTGTTTTCTCTAGAACAAAGGAAACAGAGAGTCCAAATCAGCCTGGCTGAGCATTAGTGCATTGGGAAATGAAACTCTCCAGTGCCGTGGTCCAGTGGCTGCTCCCCTCAGCACCTCCAAACTGTGATATCCTTATTTCAAAATCTCCCTAAACAGAGTATCTGGGGCATCAGCAAACAAAGCAAGGAACAAAGTAGTAAACACATCTTTTTGTTTCTTTTCTTTCCTTAAACATTTAAAAACCAATTACATCTTTTCATCTGTACAGTCACACGAGATCAATGCCAGGGCTCTATATATTAAAGAGACAATATAAATTACATCAATTGACACAAGTTTGCATTTCTCTGCTGCTTTACAAATGGAGCTCTAGAGCTGTAAGGACACAATGAATAGTCATGTTCAGTATTTACACCAGGCTGCCTCTTGGCACCAGTTCAGACTGCCAAACCAAGCCTGTTCCCACCTCTTTTGGTGCTAGCTTGTCTCATCACACCCAGAGACCTCCCTTTTGAGAGTAGGAGGTGCCCCCAAGTGTGACATGTGTTTTGGGGCCTGTTTCTGGAAACTTCCCCCTGAGGAAAGGTGGGGGAAACCCACCAGGAGGTCTTGAAGGTGCAGACCAAAGGTGGTCCTGATGTTTGTTCAGCGAGTGATGGGGTGAACCACAGAGGAACATGGAGTGGAGGAGATGGGCAGCACTACGTGGTGGGGGAAGGAGATTACTGATGGTTTTGAGGCAGGGAACAGACATTCTGGAGGCAGCTGGGGGGGTCCTCTGCTGCATCCCGTCTCCTGGCTGAATTCTGACATTGCCCCATTTCTGATTCAAGCCCTAAAGGGCTTAAGGTGCAACTGGTCTGCAATGGGGTTGCAAGTCGCGGCCCCAGGATGGGGAGCAGAGCAGAGACCTAGCAGCAAAAATAAGAGCACCACGCTCCTGCTCCATCCCAGGGCTGGGCCAGGCCGAGCCACAGGCAGGGAGGGGCTGGAGGGGGGTGCAGGTTGGGTCTCCCACTGAGCAGCCACCCTGCTGCCAGTTTTAGGGGACCAGAGAGCGAATGGTGTGAGGAACTCATCCAATGCTGGGCAGAAGTTGCAGAAACCGCTTGAATACTGGCCAGGTTTCTCCCGTTGCCATCAAGAGTCCAAGGCGGGTCCAGGCAGAGACAAGGGAGACAGGAGTAAAACTACTGAGTGAATCAGCCAGGTGAACTGGCTAAAATAGGGGACACCTTTGAACCACAAAAAATGCAGGCCAAGGCTTGAGGAATGTGTCCTCCTTCCACCCAGAAGATGCCTGGCACCAGCAGCCAAGCAAGCATGGGATCTTTGCCCACCATTTCGGCCCCTTGCACCACCTTCTGCAACAACAGGGCTGTGGGCAGAGCAGGACATGCCAAAAAGCAGAGCCCAGCCCTAGTGAGCAGGACATCCTGCCCTGCTGTGCTGGCCAGGCTTGGTCCTGTCTCACTGCTCCGTGCCCTCCTTGTGGGCTCTGCTCTCTGAAGACAAAGCCATGTTCACACACGCCAGTGTCACAGTGAACACATGCCACAGTGTCACAGTCACCACGTGCACGGCTGGGACCAGGGGAGTGCTACAAGCAGAGTAGCTACAAGGGCTCCCCAGCACCTGCTCGAGTGGGAGCAGGAGGAGGGGGAAGTGAGGAAGGTCCAGACAAGGTACAGTCCAGCAAAAACTCCTGACTGGTCCCACTGGCAGCACATTCCTCCCAGGCAAGAGCTGGGAAGGTGGAGGACTTGCACCAAGAGAGAGACTGAGGTCTGAGGACAACCCACATGGCTCTGATGTCCAACCTCTTGCTTTCCAACATCTGCATCTCATCCCTGGTTGCCTCCTGCTTCCCTTTCCCTTCTCTCCAAGGTGTGAAGGAGCAAACCTCTATAACAAGCACAACCAACACAAACACAGCAGTGCTACCCACAGGGTGGGATGTGTTCCCATGGGAGCCATGTTGCCCGGGGTCAGGACCCGTGTCCTTTCATAGAGGTGCAGCTTGTCTTTGTTGGAGTGAAGCATCTTCACGTCCTCAAAGGCATAGTAAGCAGCCAGCATGAAGTTGACATCCCCCGTGGTGAGGAGGTCAAAGACACAGGACTGGAAGTAGAGGTCCTCCACGGGCAGCTTTTCCCTGCACTTGGCCGTGGCCGTTTCGTAGGTGAAGGCCTCGGGGGGGGCGGGCAGGCTGGGCCCCTTCCTACGGGCACGACCCTCCGTGGCCTGAGCCGAGCGGATGGTCTGGAAGTCAATCTGTTGGCTGGCTGGACAACCACGGAGGCACAGGTAGAGGCCCTGACTGTCCCGGTCCTCCACGGCGTTGACCACCTCCTCCGGCATGCGCACGGCGAAGGTGAGGTACCGCCCCACCTGCCTCACCACGATGGTGGTGCCGATGTACTTGGCCTGGATCTCGATGTGCTGGCCCGACACCTTCTCTGTGATCTTCAGGCTGTTGGCTCCGTGCTTGTCCCCTCCGTTCTTGGAGCCGTCGACAAAGGCAGCGGGGAGCTCGTCCATCTCTGCCTGGTACACTTTCTGATCCACGCACTCCTGGAAGCTCTTGAAGATGATGGTGAGCTGTGGGGGAGGAAAGGAGCATAGTTACAGCCAGTGATGACCACCTGAGAGCACACAGCCACCTGAGACCACACATGGCAGTGGGGTGGGAGGCGGAAGGGCTGGATGCTCAGTCCAGACAGGAGTGTGACCTTCAGGCCCATGGTCCTTCATCCTAAGAAGTGGCCCTGACTTTTAGCCCCCCAGACATGGTGATCCTGCTCCAGCCAAAGGATGAAGAGATCTCTACACTGTGTAGAGATCCAAGACCCAGAGGCTTGACTGAATACACCACCTGGAACTGCCTGTTATCTCCAGGCCTAGCACAGGAGCTTCCTTGCAGCTGGAGCTGGGTGGAGTATCCCTACTCACAGGCCTGTGGCAGCATGCCCGTGCACGCAGCACTGCCTTGCCTCCAGGGCTGGCAGATGGCAGCAGGGATGAGCCCTGACTCCCTTGGAGGCGGTGGAGCTTCTCTTCTGACTCCCATGACATTTACATCCCAAGGGCTGGACCAATTTGTTTCCCTAACCAATTGCAGACCAACAGGATTTCTCCCATGGGCCCTCAAACACAGCCTGCTCCATCTCAACCCCACAGGCACATGTGTTCAGCCTGTTCCAGGGCAATGGCCCTTCCAGGAGTGACTTCGTGGTGGCCTTGGCAGTGCTGGGTTAACGGCTGGACTCGATTTTAAGAGATTTTTCCCAGCCTTAATGATTCTGTGATTCTATGACACAAACATAGCCCAACGTGCCTCCTCACCCCTGGCTGGGCTCAAACACAGGCCCCTTCCAGAGGAAGGACCTCACAGTGCTTGCTCTTCCCTTGCTGGCCTGGCTTTTGGAGGGAAGACCTGGGGAGGAAAATGAGTAGAATTTGCATGTACAAACAGTACAAACTACGTTTCCTCTTTCAGCTCTTGCAGAGCTGCTCTTGCACCTTTCTGCCCATGAGGGAGAAGTGGCAAAGGGACCTCCTGCCATGTGGGCCCCATGAAGGGGGAGACTGAGACCTAGCCAGAGTGGGGTGGGGGTGGAGAAGAGAGCAGAGAACACAAAGAGCCCCAGGGATCCCATCATTTCCAGCAGCACAGTGCCCACAGCAGTGCTTCCCACAGCTCACGCTGCAGATCTCATGACTAATCCCTCCTCACCACAAGCCTGTGAGGCAGATAAGAAGAGAAAAGGCTCAATTAAGATGGTGATCCTGCGATCCCAGCAGGTCCTTAAGGACCACTTTCCTCAAGCCAGACTTCCTTGCAAGCTTCAGCAGGTTTTGATGTGTTTTAACAGGTAAGGACATCAGAGCATCATTAAGTATCTTTTAGGGGGTTTATCTGGGAGAGGTCAGAACCTCACTGCCAGTTCCAGCTCAGGATAAAGGGGTGACATCCAGAGCAGAGAAACAGCCCCTGTTCTACACGTGCTTCTCTCCTCTCCCCACACACAGGGAGAGGCAGAACTCCCAGACGTGGTGGGACAGGACATTTTCCAAAAGCAAGAGGATGCCTCCTGCTGAGCCTCCCATTTTCTTTGGCACAAAAAGTGCCCTGTGAGCTTTCGAGTTTGTGCACCAGGGGCAGCACACCAGTTCCCCAGCTCCAGGTCCCTCCTGAAGCTGAGGCTGTGACACACAAGTCCTGCTGTATCACAGCAGCACATTTTCACTTGGGCTCTCTGTGTTTGCCTTGTACCTTCAGGATGTTTATTTAGTCTCTCAAAGCACCTCCAGAACAGACTGTTCCCCACAAAATATCTTGACTTGGCTGCCAACCACAGAGACAATTACAAGCCTGGGTAGAGGGGAAGGCAGTGTGAGGAGCTCAGCTCCCTCCAGGCTTCTCCTGCAAGCTGGAGCCTCCCTGGAGGGCAGTCCTGGGTTTGCTTGGGCCTTGGGGGTCCCCCAAGAGGTGCCAGCATCACTCTTGATCTGGCTGTTCACAGCAACCTGGAGTCCCAAGGTGGGAGCCCTCTTAATTTGCAATACCTGGCTTGGCCATGAAGGCCCCCTGAGGTGCAGCACCTCAGCCTGCTCACTGTGGTGGGGCTGGATGTGCTCAACAAGAAACCACATTTCAGTCAAGGCTGGGGACAAAAGAAGGATGGACCTCTGATATTGAGGGCCAGACATTCAAACTCAGAGGAGCTCATGCTCTGTCTTACCCTCCCCAAGATGTGGAAATGGGGGAAGACATGGAGGAACGAAAGGCTGCTCTGAAGCCTCTCTGCCCTCGCCCACCTCTGTCCAGGGGACAAGGCTCACCTTGCTGGTGGCGGTGGCCGAGGAGCCAGGCAGCACCGGCGTGTTGGTGACCTGCACGTTCAGGTAGTTATTGTCTATGAGCGGCCAAGCCCCCTGCACCTTGCAGGTCTGGAAAGTGTCCGTGAAAGTCCTGAGGTGGGGGTCCCCAAAGAGCCCGCAGTGGGTGTAGTTGGGGGCGGCCGAGTGCTTGTGAAAGCTCTTCTCGTAGTGGCAGATCTCGGGGCTGTCGGAGCGCTCCTGGCTGTCCCCGGGGGGCAATGTCCGGAGGCGGGGCTGGGACGTGGGGCCATCCTTGGAGCAGTTGTGCTGCACCATGAGATCGTCTATGCCATGCACGGCCGAGTGGTAGGCCAGGTCTCCCCTGCAGGTGCGGGCGGTGCGGCGCGTGCAGTGCGCGTAGGCCCGCAGCGCCGTGCAGAACTCCGGAGCCTCCTCCGCGCCCAGGTGGTGCGAGCCCGACGTGGCCGCCCAGAACTCAGAGTTGCACTTGAGGATCTTGCATGGAGATGTCACTGCAGGAGGGCAGGAGAACACAAGGGGGTCAGTGCTGGCTTGCCCGAGGGTGGGATGCCCAACTCAAGCCCGTCCAGAGGCCGCGTCCTCCTCCCCCTGCCCAAACTCATGACACCGGCCCAGCCGCGTGACAGGGCCTCGTTCACCAGACGTGACCCTCTCACATGACCCAACTCTCATGCATCAAAGCCAAAGAAACCAACAGGATCTGCCCCAATTGAAGCCAAAAAGGGAAAGAACATCCAGCCTTTAGATGAATGATCATGGGGGGAAACCATGGTGTGGAAGAATGGGACATATTCATAAGCAGTGATGAGGGAGGATCATTAATGCGGGGGGAGATGCAATGGGGTTTCTAATGCCCTTTTAGGGTTTGACATTCTAAGCTCTGTGCTGCCTGAGTTACTGGGCACTGTGTCCAGACTGATCTCTACCAGCACAAAGCTCTCTTCCTTTTCCTCCTTTATGGGCTTGGGAAAACAGAGCAGCATCACAACCACTGTGCCCGGGTTAGAGCAGGACCAGTGCCATGACCCACCCTGCAGCACAGCCAGAGGCCATCCATCATCACAGCGCCACAGCAGTGATGGAGCGGCACTTGTCCCTGTGCCTCTGGAAAGAAGCAGGAGCCAAAAAACCTCCTTCTTGACATCTGTGTGGCTCTGCCCAGCCCTGGGAGCCCATTCCCCACCACAGCCCGCTGAGAGAGAACAAGAGGTGGAGGAGAAAAACCGGCACAGCAGGTGCGGGGATGGCAGCGAGCCCCCGCCGTGTGCTGCCCAGGCGGAGGCGAAGCCAGAGGCTGCAGGGCCTTTGCCAGGCTCAGCTGCAGCCCTGGTGCTTCCTGGCAAGGCGGAGGAAGGCAAAGAAAATTCAGATCCTGTTTCTTCCCCCCACACACAACGTCTGCTCCCTGGGGCAGTGTGGCTTCCCTGAAGCAGGCTTGAAAGCAGCTGTGCGAAAAGCACATGGCCATCGCTGAATGTCGCAGACGCTGCTCTGCCCCTGCCAATGTGGAGTCTTGCTGGGTGAACCCAGCCTCATACTACTTAAAATTCATGGCATTTTCCTTCCTCTCCTCTTAATCAACCCCTCAGAGCGCTTGGAAACAGGATGGGCTCAGGCAGAAAAGGCAGCAGGAGGAGGAGAAGACAAGCCCCACCATTTTCCAGATGCTTTCATGGTGCCTTTTGCAGGTGAACCCATATATTCCTGTCTTGGGGCTTGTTTAGAAGGAGTTTGTGAGGGCATCTGTGCCAAAAGTATCTCAGATTTGTTTAGAACGAAAGTTACAAAACCCAGTATTGTTTCAGGGAAAACAGTATGTCTGAGTTTTAAACATCACAATGCTGGAAACCTAAACAGAGCTGGTGCTGGAAAATCAGAAAGGGAGACTTAGACTGTAAAACACTGAGCAGTTCGACTGTGAGAAACAAGCCAGTCTCCTCTCTGCTTCCAAGAAGACTGAAATGCAAATAGGAAATGGTGACAGATTCCTCACAGTTTTAAAATTCATGTTTAATAAACTCAGATGCTAGCAACAGCACCAAGAACCCAGGAGCTGTTTGGTCTTGGCAACATCCCACTTAAACCTGCAAGAAGCTCTGTGGAAAGCCTTTAACTCATCATTGACCAGAGGTGATTCAACAACAAGGTTCTGACCTGGGACATAGGCTCATGTTTCTGCTAAGTCTTCTGTATGTATAGGTCAAATTTAAAGATATTTATTATTTCACATCCCTCTCTTGTTCATCCCAGGAGTGTGGTTTTCCAGGACTGTCATAATGGAAGACAGGATTCAAAACAGCACACAGGAGTGTGACCAGTGCCACCACTGCTGGTTATCCCAAACCCTTGTGGCATCAGGCAATTAAAGTCATTGCTCTCCTAGTTGTTATGCTAATGTACAGCTTGAGGATGCCTTGGGGTTTCGTGTGGCAGAAGGTGCTGTCACTGCAGCCCGACCTGCCCGCACAGCCCCAGGAGAAGCTGGAGGACACATCCCTGGACAAGCAGGAGCAACACAACCCACATCTCAGCAAGGCACCAGGATGCACTACACAAAGCATCCCATCCAAGGAGCAGCTTGCAGAGTCCTGCCTGCAGCACTTTGCCTGCTCCAGCCCTTCAGCCACTGCATAGAGAGGATTTTTTTAGTAGGAACAAACCTACAGCCTCTTGCTCTTTAAGGACCTGCTTCACTTACTTGGATGAGGAGATGCAGGGCGTGAGCTGTGGCTGTCTGGGGACAGAGAGGGTCCTGCTGAACAGCCCAACACCCAGTGCTGGGCACATCCTGGTGCTGAGCATCCCTCACTGCTGCCCTGCCCGGGGTCACACATGACTTTATAAGGTACTGAATTAAAAAATCCCAAGCAAAGGGAGGGCAGGGAAGCCCATCTCCTTCCTCCCTGCGCCTGAAGGGGGAGCGTTCTGCTCTGAGATGTTATCGCTCTGCTTTTGGCACCCATCCCCTTCTGGCTGTTTCGCTCAGGGCCCCATATAAGGCCAGATCTCCAAATCCAGGTGCCCCGGCGCTGGGCGGTGTGTGAGCAGGGCCGCTCACGCCTGGCCTTCCCCATGGACATTTCCCCAGCCGCCCTGGTGGCAAATCCCTCATGCTGCTGGGGAGGGAGCACAGCTGACAAAGGCTGTGGAGGAGAGCAAACACGACCCTTACCCCTCCCAAGCAGCCTTGCCTCGTCCCCTCTGGCAGCAGCTTTGGCACAGTGGTGCAGGCTCATTTGTACCCTGGCCAAGAAACGATGTTTATTCAATTTCGCATAATCTATTTTCCATCGACTCACAATGGTTCTGTTTTTCAACCACAGATGACTTAGCATGGAAACAAATCCCTCTCAAGCAGTAACACAGCAAGGCTCTCGGGGGATCTGTGAGACATCCCCAGGTCTGGGTGATTTCTCGTCCATGGCAAAGCAGCCTTCATCTCACAGGCAGGTGACTTCAACCCCTCCAAGCCACCTCCCAACCCTCCCCCATGATCTTCTTTCAAGGTCTTGGTGCCACTCAAACCAGAGAACAAAATTTCCTTTGTTATCTTGAAACCAACGGTTTCAGAAAGTTAAAGCCAGAAAAAAGATCAGAAAACCACCTGGACTAGGACAGCCCCCTCCCATATCCCCCATTTGTTCAGGGACACTTCCCCTGTGAGGACTCCTGGGGTCTGTGCCCACTGAAAAATCACCCCGGGCGGGCAGGCTGTTTCAGGAGTTTATCACCTTTACAAAACGGGTCTTGGTTCTAAGTGGATTTTATCTGACTTCATTGTAAGGACATAAAAAGAACCAGCGATTTTCTCCAAAGCAGTAGTAACGAGTGTGTTTCCCACAAAGATATTTACACACTGCAATCAAGTCCCTTGTCAATCCTCCAGATAAGCTAAACGGTTTGCACTTTTAAGTTCTCGCTGGAAGGTGTTTGCCCAGCCCCACCATCAGATCTCCCTCCAGCAGCCTTGTTTCCTGCACAGCCTACCACCCCGACAGGACACGGGGACAAAGACACACTCACAACTCTCCCGAGGTCAGCCCTTTAACCAGGACATCGCATTGAGCAGGCAACGAATGAATTGTGACCTTTTCCTGAGGGTTTGGAAAGCTCTGGTCCTCCATTCAACAACATCCCATGGACCACCAAACACACACTCAGGGCTCTGGGGTATCACCCGACCCCAGACCCACCGCTCTGCCCCCACCATCAGTACATTGCATTACCTGATGTCAAATTAAGTGTTCAAACATGTGCACGCATCTAACTTTAACAGCATTTAATTATCAGTGCCCCTATGTTCTCCCTTCAGCGGGTGTCAAGTAACCTGGATTTAATTTACCCAAATCAGGCTCTTACAGAAAACTAGCACAAACCCAACATTTCATCTATTCTCCTGTAATTCCTGTAACAAAGAGCATTACTGGAAATTAATTTCTGTAAGCAAAAGCCAATTCTTTTAAGACTCCTGAATGCACGTTCACCAGACCTGTTAATTTTAAAGTGTTCACTGCTAAGCAATGTTTTTTAATATCCTCTTGGTTCCTAACGGGCTGGAAAGTATTTCATCACCCACATGTGATGCAAATACATCATCCCGCGTTTTTCCAAATACATGGATTGAAGTGTAGATGTGCAAGCCTCACACATGCAGTAAAGGGCCTTTTTGGAGAACACAGTAAAACGTAATTACCTTTGGCCTCAGATCTGAGCACACCGACTTAGGCTCCTAAACACATATTTATTTAAGTAATCTAAATAAACATATTTATGCTGACACCTCAATAGGAAAGGCACGATTCTCCAAGGTGCTAAATACCGGCAACATCTGCCAGCTTCAGGGAGATGTGGGCTGCTCTGCTCACAGGGAGACAGCAGTCACCACCAGCATGAAAATGAACCCAAAAGGGTTAAAAAAAAAAAAAATCTTCTTGCGCCTTAAAAACATGGCACAAGGGACTGCTTCCAGCAAGGTATCAGGAGTCCCAAGCAAAAACTGAGGGAATGAAAACTGTGCTTTGTATCCAGCCCCTCGTGCTGCTCCTGTCCCAGGGGTGTCCCCATAAGCCATTCCTCATGGTGGCCATGCTGGACCCACATCTTGATGCCCATGAGGGTCGTGAGATTAGATACAAAGAAGGAAATTTTTTACAATTAGGGTGCTGAGACACTGGCCCAGGTTGCCCAGAGAGGTGGTGGGTGCTCTATCCCCAGAGACATTCAAGAGGTCCCTGCCCATGGAAAAGAGACCCCATTGGACGGGGTGACCTTTAAAAGCCCCTTCCAACCCAAATCATTCTGTGATTCTATTTTATGACACGGATTGGCCGGCGCCTTGTCACACCAGGGAGAGAAAGGAGCAGCCCTGATGGATGGGATGTCATGGGCAGGACAACTCTCCCGCAGCCCCACGGGGCACCGCGGGGCGAGCGAGACCCAAGGGCCACCTGACCCAAGCTTGGTGAAAGGATTTGTGCGGGAAGGCAGCGCCGGGCTCTTCCTGCGACCTCCTTTGAACTGTTAATCAAGCACAATCTTGCAGAATAATAGCCTGGTTATTATTGCCTTGTTTGCATAACAAAGAGGCCCAATAAAACTGATTTGACTGTGCTCAGAGGGGGTGTGAAAGATCAGCCCTGAGAAAAGAGCTGCAGGAATGCAGCAAACTGCTCCAAAGCCTCAACCCAGGAAGAAAGACAATGCAATTTGCCATCAAGAAAAGCCCAATAGACCAATAAATTACCCATGTGCAAAGGGATTAGATCAGGTTTCAGTTGCACTGAAGTGGGGGGAGGACGAGGAGGAGGGGACTGAAGGAGAAAAATAAACCTGACTCTCTTAAAGAGCTGGGGCTCATATTTTGCAAGGGTGTGCATGGGGAGGTTGGCGCGGAGGGGCCACCTTCCACGCTGGGGCCGGGGTTATGTGTTCATTTCCACCGGCAAAATCAGCAAATGCATTAAATCCAGGCAAAGGTCCTACTTTGTGTACAATAAAATTATTCTAGATATACCCCAGAGCGCACCTCAAACCATGCAGCTTCCTTTAACCCAGTCCTTGTCTTGCTCAAGAGGATGCTGGGGGAAGGAGAAACCAGTTCCTTGAAGCCAGAAGAGGGACACAGAAGGATTTCTCTCGTTTTAGCCCGTGTCAATCATTAATCATCCGGAGGACCTGCCATGGCCAACTCCTTTCTGTCCTCAGCACCGAGTTCACGGCCCCCCATCTCTCCTCTGCAGGCATCAGAGAGACACAGGGCAAGTACAGGCAGGAAACCAGCAGAGTCAGTGTCTTCACCAGCTACAGCACAAACTGCTGCACGCTGCCGAAGGAGCCCTTGATCGCTCCTGTCACTTAGTCAGCTCTTTTGGCTCCAGACTCAGCTTATGGCTGGCCCGGCATGCTCCGCGCCAGCCAAGGCAGCTCTCCCCAGCCCCCAGCCAGCACTGCTCCTCCAGGCTCACCTCAGCATCCCTGTGCAGGGAGAAGGGTGAGCAGACACCATCAGAGAGGGCACCAACCATGGAGCTGCCAGCCAGGGCTGTGCTGCTCTGAGAACTAGCAGCAAACCTTGGGGACTTCAGTAGGCATAATGGGCTGAGAGGGGAAACCAGCGCAACAGACAACGCAGCAACGGAGTCACAGACTTTTTTCTTGAATCTTCCTCCTGGGTTTTGGGCCTTAGTGCTGCCTTTGCCACAGCTGTTGAGCTTTTGTCTGCTCAGAGGAAGCGGAAGGTGGTTCAGAAGACGCATGTTTTACTCCTCCACGAGCTGGTGGATGGAGGATGAGCAGGGAGGGAAGAGATAAGGCAGTGATCTCTGACTCTTCCTCTGCAGAAGGGCACTAACAAAGCTGGCTCTCAAGCAGCACAGTGTGCTGCAGGCTAGGAAGCCGTTCTGGAGCTGCACACCTGACTTTCCCTGTTGGGAGTGCACCCGGATACTTTCACCAACAGTTCCCAAGAGCTGGTAAATCTCCTCAGGCAAATGGTCCAGTTTAGAGATGAGGACATTGAAGGATGTTAAGGCTTTCACCCAAGATGAGTGCCGTGGGAAGAGTGGTGAATTTGCACTCTCATGGCCTGCATGAAGCATCACCCTCACCTTCCTCCTCAGCCACCACCACTCATGTCCCCATCCCTTTAGAGAAGCGGTCCCTGGATAAGGTCACCTCTGCCAGCCACCCCCACTGCCGAGTGTTTCAGGTTTCCAGCAGACATTTCTCTCCCCACGCCAAAGCTGTTTTCCCAGGGTGCCTTTGAAGGCAGTGCTGCCACCCACCAGTGCCCGGGGGCCCCCCAGGTGTGGCAGCGGGTCCTTCGCCCTCCTCCCCCTCGCCTGGTCCGCGGCAGGGCTGGCAGGGAAACACTTTCTGCTCACAGGTGTGGATTCCCTCTAGGAATAATCATCCCTGCTGTGCTCTTGTGAAATTTCAACCCTTCAAACGCAGAGGTAAATGAGATACAAAATGAGGAGATGGAGAAAAGCCTGGAGCACATAAATCTGGATGAGGCAAATTTATACAATCAGATGTCTGCCAAAAAATTGCGGCATCTCAATCGGAGGCGTTGGCTTGCGCAGGGCGTGGGGTAGCAGCTGCCCGGCTGGAAGGCAGCAGCCCCACAAGCCCATCAAGACACCTGATTGATTCTGGAGCCCCACCTGGGGATGCAGGGGACCCTGTGGATCAGTTCCTGCAGGCTGGGCTCCCATCCAGCACCAGACTACCTCCCCATCGCTCATACCCCATGGAAGCCACAGTATCTGTTCATCGTTCACAGCCACAGACCTTCAGAGGTTTATTTATTTTTAAATGCTGCCTCTCCTGGACTCAGGTTTTAATTTTAAGAAGAAAAAGTAACTTTCTAACTGGAACCCACTCCCCCAGTCCCACTGCTCCCCCACTTGTATCCCAGCACAATGATGCTTCCTCATCACTGTGGGCTGGCAGAGTTCAGAGTCATGTCCTGCCACATGCCCTTGTCATCTCAGAAAGGGCCAGCTGGAGTGTGTCACACAGCAAGAGAAAAAGGTAGTTTGTCCAAAACCCAAAATGCCATAGATCATTACTAAAGCTTTGGGGACCAAAGTCAACAGCTGTCCAGGAAGGAGAGGAAACCAAGGGAGGAGAAAATTCTTTGGCCTCAAGTGAAGCTTGCTCTCTACCTGACCCATAAAACCTGTACGTCAGGGACAGCTCTGCTTACTGGAACTGAATGGCCAAACACTTCTGGATGCTCATGTAGTGCAAAGTGGGACTCGACACCCTTCTGAAAGACCTGCTGTCCCTGCAGCTGTGGGGACATGAGACCCTGGCCACCCCACACACCACGGCCAGACCGTCAGACAGAGCGGCTCAGTCTGCGCCTACCAGGGCTCCGTGTGTGTCGGAGCCAGCTTGTTCTCTGCAGTGAGAGCCCGATGACTTCATCAAGGGGATGGCATCTGGTTTTGCAGTTGGCTATAATTCAATTCTCCCCCTTGCTGCAGGAATTTCAGCTGGTGGAGCAGTGATTTACTCAGCCGGGCTGCACTTGAGTGCAAAGCAATCTTGAGGCTACAATCGAACGCACTGTTATTTTGAGAGCTTACAGACAAGGGAATAAATATCCTCTTCTTTTCATCTCAGTAGCTGCCAAGTGCAGGCTACAGAGCTTTTTAAAGGCATTTAGGAGCTCTCCTCTAACAAGTGCACTCTGGATGCTGTGCATGGTCAGGCAGGACCTTGCCTGCACAGCTCACTCCTGATCTGTGGCATCAGGATGGGATTTGTAAGGACAGCCAGACACAGGCCAGGGCACTCCCTCACTTGCCCACCACAGCTGCATCTCTACACAACCCCCATCCTCCCTAAAACCCCTTCTCAGTCACCCCAGCACACATCACTCCTGGATTCCAGCAGCCCTGAGCTCACCCCAGCCCCCTTCAAACCACCTGGGACCCTGAGGCTCTTTTGGTCCTGGGTTCCTACACCCCCCCTTACTCCAAGTCTGGTGTCTGCTCCAACAGGGAAATCAAATCAGACCAAATCAAACTCATCCAGATGGATCAAAAGCCCTCATCTTTGACCTCTTTCGCTGTCTCACCAACACTTATCCCTTGGGAGCAGTAAGGCTTGGCTCTGGGATCCCCTGAAGGACTGATCAGCTGAGGAGGGGCTTGCTTGGGCCACACACTGCCATGCCAGAGCCTACGGATGCTTTATGGGATGTGCCCATCAGGGAGCCAGAAGAGAGACCACAAAACTCATTGTCACTGGGGCCACAGCCTGGCTCTCCAGGGACAGCAGGTCAGGGCAGAGCCCAGGAAGAGCCCCCAGGTCAGGAAGTTTTTACAGTTGCCCAGCCCTGTGAGCACTTTCATGTGCACATCCAACTCAGCACAGCTGTCCAGGCCACAGAGAAAGAAACCTCCGCTGTTCCCATGATAAACCCAAAGTCACTCTCAACATTGCCTTGTGCCCAGTAACCAAGGGCCAGGAATTCCACGATCTTCTGTGGAAAAAAGCAACATATCCACCCCATCTACAATGAAAACAAGGCGCCTCCTTCCAGTCCCACAACGTGCCTTGCTGGCAATGGCAGAGAACTCCCTGTTCCAAGTACGAGACCAGCTCCAAGCTTGCAACAAAACAGGGAAGCCAAAATATTTCCAGGTTTACGTTTGAATCCCTCCCTTCTTCTCTGCCCTGACAACATCCCGCACAGGCGCGTTCCTCTCCTGCCTCCACCTTCCCCAGGATGGGCTCCATGTTCACAGCACTGCAGGGGTTATTTTAGCCTCTAAGGCCCCATCTCAATTTTGGCTTAATGCTGCCATCACCTCCCTGCTGCTGAGACAAAAGCCATTTATTGACTACCCCATATACCTCCAATAAGGTTGGATCCTTATCTGGAATCCACTGCGCTGCCTGGATGGACCAAGAGCAGAAAACGCCAATTTTTATGGAAGCAGAAGTGTATTACAGCCAAAACAGCCAAGCTGGAAACAAACAGGGAAAGCCAAAGCAAACCTGAGCCTGCCACACCTGGAGCAAAAACACCCAGGGCCAGATTTTGGAAATACAAAAGGATTTGCAAGAAAACTAAGCACAGCCTGTACTGGGAGGCACAGGTTTGGTTCACCCAGGAGATCAGGGTCTCAGCTAGGAGAGCACCCATGAGCATCCAACACTGGGACTTGGCACAAGCTCCAAGGAGAATTTCTGCCAAGGAAACTGTGACTGGCGTGCTCTGCCAGACCTCCTTCCCCAGCTGCCTCACGGTCACCCTGACCCACGGCCAGAGCACCCAGCCCAAGGGCACTGGATGGTGGGGGCAGCCCAGGAGGCAGCAGGGCGAAGCCATCAGTGTGAGAGCAGCACAAGTGGGAATCCAGCCCGGGCTGTGAGCGTAGGGGGGGTTAAGCAAATAAATAAATAGGGCAGGACTCGGCGAGGCACTGATCTGACACGCCGAGCACCCGCTTGGGCAGCCTCCAGCAGCCCTGCTCACCTGGGGCTCCCAGGAGGGGTGCAAAGCCTCCTTGGTGCTGGGAACCTGCTGGGAACCCACAAATTCCCAGGAAGCATAGGGAAAAAGGAGCAAAAGGATATGGCAGGGAATAAATCCCCCCTTCTCCCTACCTTCCCACCCACAAAGCTTTCAAAAAGCCCCCAGCCTGCTTCCAGCCCACGGCACGGGGAGCCCGTCTCCGCCTGCGCCCCGCTCCCGCGGGCTCTGGATCGCCTCGTTCTGCCAGTTCTTTGCACCTTATTTGACTGCTGAAGGGAGAATCAAACAAAGCAGCCAGCCAGATCTCCTATCAAGTTCTTTCTTGCACCGTAAATCTCACAGCCTCGACGCTTTGCAACTCAACCGCTCCAAAAAGGGCGTTAAGCAACACATAAGGGAGCAGCTCCAGAGTTTCCAGAAAAAAAAAAAACCAGGGGGTTCAGCTTCCAGCCTGCTGGGAAGTTTCATGGGAAAAGTGGGGTCCAGAGAGACACCTCAGTGCTAAGGGCAGCGCTGAAAAGGTCTTCCTGGAAGAGGGCGAAGAGGGCAAAGATGGGAGGAAGGGCGTAAAGCAGTTATTTATTTATTTCCTACATGTGTGTGCAAGACTACTTCACCTACGGTTATGCAAAAGAAAGGCAGAGGCGATTTAAAAATTAACAAATTAAAATTTAAAAAAGAAATGAAAGTTTTACTAAAATAAAAAGGGAGAAAGGAAAACTCTAAGGCTTAAATCTCCCTTTCTCCCTCCTGCTTTCTCTCCATTTTTCCCCCTCTTGCAAGTGAAGAAAAAAAAAAAAAAGAGGTAAAGAAACTGGAGAGTTTTGGAAGGAACAAATCCGCCTCTGTGGACTGGGTTTCCCCTCCCCCAACAAAAACAAGCACTCAGGGCTTGAAGGAATTTGCAGGCAGAGATCTGCCAAAAACATTGTGAAAAACTATGGGGGATTCATTGGAAACAGATGGCGTTTTCAGCTGTAATTCTGAAATTCTCCCCTTTTCTGACACAATACAAACGTTCATGTGTGGGTCACCCCACCAGTGTCCCCCCTTCCTTTCGCGGCTCCCGGGAAGGGCAGAACAAGGTAACCTGGCGCTGTCAGGAACACCTCCCGGCTGCCTTCGCCGCTTTGATTTCCACCATCTCCTTCCTTGTGGGATGAGGAGCGGGGAGACAAAGAAGATGAGGTCAAGGAGCAACACCCACCGCAACTGCTTGGGGAACGGGGAATTGGGGGTGCACGCACCAAAACTGAGCCCCACTTGCTTATTTTAAACATGTGGCAAACTGCTGCGAGGAGAGGGAGAGGGAAAGAGGCCCAGGGACAGGGGAACGGGGGCGGCGATCCAAGGGCTGCCAGAAACACAAGGAAAAAGTCTGCAAAATAAAGAGGCTGTTCCTTACCTGAAGGGAAGATGCAGAGAAAGACAGGGAGGATTTGGAAAAGTCCCAGGGCTGTGGATCCTGCCCCTCTCCCCATACCCATCCATCCAGCTCGAGCTTTAACCACTATCCTCTCCCTGGAAGAAGAGTTTAAAAGGGAAAA
>VXBC01010008.1:659312-745298 GCA_013399945.1 Ploceus nigricollis | reverse complement strand
CTTCCGTAATAATTATTTGCAAATCAGTCCTCAGTTCTGGATACTGTGGTGTCTGGACACCACAGCAGACACAGAGCAGCTTCTGTCAGGCTTGGGATGCTGCACAGACAGGAAACCAGGCGCAGACCCTGCCTGGGAGAAGGTAAACTGCTTGTTCGGAGGAGCCCAAGTGAATGCAGCAGACAAAGAGGAGGGGGGAGAAGTGATGGCAAGCCCAGGCCTTCCTGCAGGTGTGCACAGTGGGTCGGGCGCGAGTCCCAGGCTGTAAAACACTGCACACTGGAGCGTTACTAATCCCAGCTCTTGGGGACTGTGCCCCTGCAGGCTGGGGGGGCATTGCCACCGCAACCACAGCAGCTTTGGCTGTGCTGGGGAAGGGCTTCCCTGAGAAGACAAAGCACGAGACAGAGGAATGCTAATGCACAGGGCGCTGAGGTGCCTTGGTAACAGCAGCAGAGCATTGCGGCGGCAGAACTGGTGCTGAGCCCGGTTCCTGTTGGGAACCAGGAGCCCCGAAGCGGGGAGGCTCCAGCAAAGCACAGCTGCATTCGTGGGAACTCTCAGAAGTCTCCGCTGGCCACTTCCCCCAGCTCTTATCGGCGCACCCGTTAATCTTTGGCATCACAGCAGGAGTTGGCACCTCCAGTTCCAGGTGCAAGGTGCATGTCTTTGACCTTGCCATTTCCTCCATAAACACCCTGGGAGGTGTAGGAGCATCAACGGCCCTTCGTGGGCACCTTCTGCGTGGGCTTAGCCCCTGTGGTGACAGCAGCACCCAGCTGGCAGGGCAGTGGTGGGGATGACTGCAGGTCCTGGGGCAAGAGAAGGCCTCCATGGGGGGTGGGCTATTGTCCTTGCAGGGAAACTCCAAGAGTACTGATGTAAATTTGGTCCCCATGTGTAAAGTACAGCCAGGTTAAAATTAGATCCAGCATATTCAGATTTCCCTTTTCTTTGCTTGTCTGGTGAATCCTCAGTTTAGTGCCTGTGACCAGTTTCTTAGCCCTGGAGGTGAATTTGCCACTTTGCCTGTGCAGGGAACCTTCTTGGCCACAAACCAAACAAAGCAAATAGTGCCAGTAGAGTTTGTCCTTCTAGATATGATTAAGACAACACAAGTGAACAGGCAGTTAAAGGAGGAGCTTGGCCATGGGAGAAGGGGAACGGTAGCACGAGACCCTTTATCAAAAGGCAGGTGGCTGTCCTGAGAAGCAGGAGGACTCAG
Source organism: Ploceus nigricollis (assembly GCA_013399945.1). Lineage (NCBI taxonomy): Eukaryota > Metazoa > Chordata > Aves > Passeriformes > Ploceidae > Ploceus > Ploceus nigricollis. The sequence goes on along the minus strand of VXBC01010008.1, from coordinate 744,073 downwards.
GTGACCTGGGGAATATTGATGGGTTGGGACATGCCATCATAGAATGGTTTGGACTGGAAGGGACCTTAAAGATCATCCAGTCCCAGCCCCCCTGCCATGGGATATGTGGCAGAGATCACAGCTCACTGACACTGATGGAAATCATCTTCAAGAGTTTTTGGGCATCACCAGGCTGACATGCAGGTGCAACTGAGAGCGTGAGACACACGAGCTTTTCATCTGCCATTTCCATCCGTGCATGAGGATTGCCTAAACCTATTATTTTGAAGGCATTTTCCATGCTGCAGCTATCTTCCTTGACCTCTAAAAGATCTGGCTGATCCTGATCTCAAGATGAAAGATTGCCACCTCACGGGCTGTGAACACCCGTCTGTGAGATTAGGCCCTGAATTATTAATACAATCAATGACTACCTCTTTTCATCCTGGAAGAGGCACAAAGGAAAGCTACGGGGGCCCTGAAAGGGAGGGAGGATTCTCAAGCAAGGGGGGAAGAAGTCACCAGTGGAAACTGGTTTTCTTTGGGTGGAAACGCCTCCTGTGTCTGTTTTATTTTGGAGGCAGGAACAATGGCACCATTCAGGGGGCGACAACCCAGCTGTGTTGGTAGGGCTGATGGTGGCACTGGGAAACCTCCCATGGGGACTCTGTCCCCAAGGGAGGGCATTCTTCCTTCCAGCCCCTTTCCTGCATTCAGTGCATCATAGGCTGCACTAAAATGGGGGCCCAAAGAGCCTGAACAGCAGAGCTAAAGCATGTGGAGCCACCAGGAGAGGAGGAGCTGGGGAGCAGGGACATGTGTTCATCCTTCCAGTGCCACAAGGCACCAACACCTACACTCACAGGTCAGACCTGACCTGCAGGCAGGTGACAGAGCCTGTGTTTTGTGGGGTGCAGTGTGGGGTTTCTTTACCATGGGAAGGTTGTGGACGTCACCAGACTGGAGTGAGGGATGGACTGCAAGGCCATGGTTTTGCTGCCTGGGGAACAGTAACCTTTCCTTTCCCCTCTTCCCTGTGGAAACTTCAGTGTGGAGGTGTTGTGACCATGTGCTGCTGGGTCTCTGTCCTGATCTTTACACTTTTCCTTGGCTTGAGCCTGACTGACCTATTTGGGACATTTTGGTGATACTGGCTCCTTTCTCCTTTCCCTGTTGCATTTGAGAGGAAGGTACCATGGCCCAGTCCTCATCCAGGACCAGAGAAAATTCCCCACTTCTGAGCCCCACATAGAAAATGAAGCTAATTTGAAACCAAAAATAAAATACTATCTTTGCTCTGTTTTCCAAGAGGTTAAAAAAAAATTATTGTTCTAGTGAAGCTATTCTTTCTGGGTAGATAATGTAAAGCATTGCTTCAGTGCTGGCCAAAATGTCTGAGAAACATTTTTTTCCCCTCCTTTTAATTAAAGTTCATATTAACATTGCAAATAAGATAAGAAAAGAAGTGTTCAGTTACAATTATGTAGCGCTTTGTGATCACAAACAGATTCTGTAATCCCTACTCAGGGGGTTTCAGAGCTGAATTTAGCTTATTTCAGAGTACAAAGTTGAGCTCAGCCAAGACTGCTCTCCTACTCCGTATGATCCTCATCTGTGCTCTGGTCACACAAGGGACCCATGGCAAGCCAGGCTGCACAGCCAACAACATCCCACAGATGCATCAGCTGCCCTGGCTGGGGACCAAACCTCCTTTTTGCCTATGCAGCTATTTATTAATATTCTTCTACCTATTAGTTTTAAACTGATGCTTGCTTCATGCATCAAAACCTGGTACTGGTTCAGCTGCAGGTGCTGATGGGCTCATTCCCAGAGATGTGAAGCTCTTCACTGTGGCTGAAAGTGAGCATTTATGGGCTCTGACCTGGTCAGTGTTGTCCTGTCCTAAGTAGGGCCATGGCCCATGGGCAAAGGCAGGATCCTGAGCAGGTGGAAATATTCCTCCTCCCTCACCTGTGCTTCTAAACTGTCTGACCTTAAAGTATTTGCAGCAGGCATGGGAGTAGTCCCCTGGGTTCAGCACGGCCATCCTGTTTTTAAATTTAGACATGAGTTGAAATACCTGACTGAGAGCCTTGGAGTGACATTTACAGTAGAGCAACCCCTGGCACTTAATGGACTTCATAGAGCAACGCAATCCACAGTGAATGTGAAATTCAGTGCAGGCTGTGCATGGATAAAGCTACAGAGACAGAGAGATGGACAGGAGTCAAGTGCATCTGGGCTTCTGGAGAGCAGCCCCAGCTGCTCATGGCTTCTGCTGTCATTCCTTGGCTTGATGTCACAAGATGGAAAGAGCAGAGGATGGAAGGTCAGTGGCAAGAGGATGCCCTCTCCACAAAAATAGTCCTTTGCTGTGCTACAGAGCTCTACCTCCGTTTCCAGGCAGCTGTTAGAGAAACATTTTTACATCATTATGTCTCCTAGAGCGATCCACGAAGAGGAGCTTAGGGAGGCATTAGGGTTTTATGTGAGTTTAGGCTGCAGTTTGCAGAAGTGCTTTGTTCCTAAAATGCTGATTAAGTTTGCTGCAGACACTGGCGCGTTAGAGGCAAGTCTGGCTAGAAGATGAGGAAAAAGTCACCTGCGAGCAATTTGGAGAGCTTAGGCCTCCCCAGATAATTCAGTGCCATCAGGTGACTCATGCAGGACACCACCAGAAGAGTCTCCAGTTCAGAAAGCCGCATCTGGAGAGTGAGTGGTGAGGTAAAATGAAATTAAATTGAAAAGTTCAGCCAAGGATTTTGGGATTTTTCTGGAGAGATAGTGTTAACTTCAACATCAATCACTAGAAATAAAGATTAATGAAGGTCTGAGCTCCAAAAAGCAAAGGAGCAATGTGGAGGATCTCAATACCAGCAAAATGGCATGAAGACCCAAAAGAAGCATTAAATAATTAATACAAATATCTGAAGGCACCTTAGACCTTTCTCCCCATTTCAGGCTATGCACTGAGGGGAGATTAGCCAAGTTTGAGATTACCCAAACCCTTCTGCCCCACGGTGCAGGGCTGATGTCCCCCCTCCCGGGAGCAGCCACCCTCCCCTCCGGCGCTGCCGGTGACTCGCCCTCGCTCCCTGCTCCGCTCCAGCGCCTCCTCACCGAGGGAATACAAATTGGGCAGCGCTGGAGCATATGGAGGGGAAGAATGCTCAGCTGTGAGTTTCGGGGATGGGTATTATACAAACCCAGCCACCAGCACGTCACCTTTTCAAAGGCTTCAAATCCGCTACAAATTGCTTCTGAATGACAATGGGAATTTCTCGCCCTTCACAAAGCCCCCCGTATTAGCATCTTTATTGGAATAAACTAGCTAATTTCTGCAGTCGAAGGGCTGGTCTGGAGAATCCGTAATTCTAATTAGATGGATATTCATCAGCACCCTGATGCTTGCGGGGTGTCTAGTCCAGCCAGGGCTGCCACCTGCCCGAGTGCGGATCAGACAAAGGGAAGGGAGCGTTCAGTCCCCGGGGCCAGCAGCAAAGCAGGACATTGCAGGGACCTTGTAATCCTCAATTTGTTCTTTGTGCCATTTGTTAATTCCCAGGCACAGGGTGGGGAGCCTGTACTTGCAGGAATAATGATAAATCTGTGCCCTTCACCGTCCGTCAGGTCCCTGTATGGCAAATAAACCTACAGCTAAGCCAGGCTGAATGACTGTGGCCTGACTGAAACACTTTAGGACTAGAGGGAGATTCAGTCTGTCTGTCCATCCTGAATAACTGCATAACAGCTTGTCATTAAAATCAGCATTTATCTTGGGGAATGGTTGTGGGGTTTCTCCAAACCAAGGGCTGATGCCTTGCAGTTGGCAGTGGTGCACAGATGAAATTTCTTCTTTGTTGCTACCAATAGATTCCATAAAGAAAAAGGAAAAAGAGAAGAGATAAGCAAAAGTCCATAAACATAAATACCCCAAAACTAAACCTCAATGATTTTGCAGGGAAGCAGAGCTTATTTCTCACTACACATTGAAAATGTGAAGACTTGGGAGGGCTTTTCCTGGATGTGTGCTCCCTGGAGCATTAATTAATTGGGCATTCACTGGCCTGGCTCATAGCCAGGATGGCTCAGGACTGTCCCCACAAAAAATCCTGATCTATAACCCAAGTACCAGCCATGCTGTAGTAACTGCAATGTTATCAAGAGGGAGAAGGAGTGATGTGCCTTTCTGCCTGCAGCAGGTATCTTTAATCTCTGATCTGTTTGGCCAGAAGTGGCTCAGATCAGTTGCATTCAGTGGCTCTCAGTGTCAGCAGGGCAATATTTTCCCTTTGTTTTTATGTTAAACTCTTGGATTTAACCCATGGGGCATGGCTGTTCAGGAGCATTGAAGTCTCCACGGTGTCATTTGTGGGGGACAGATCCTTCAGATTTTATTCTCTTACAAGGTCAGGCTTGGTGGAGGAATGCTGAAAATGTCTCATCTCTGTGCTGAATAAACACAGCCTGAGGGCAAAGCAGGGCTAGTTTTGACACTGTCTGTCTAATTGTCAGAACAGTGAAGCCCCCCAGATGTGCAGCATCAGAGGCAAAGCTGGTGGCTCCAGAGTCCTCATAACTGCTGTGCCTCTCCCAGTGTGCTGTGGAGCAGGCAAAGCAGCAAGCCCATGCCAGGCTGCCGTCCCCATGCTTCCCCCATGGATAAATCTGTGCTCCTGGTGTATCCTGAGAGCAGCTCACTGCCCTTCACGCAGAGCACCAACCACCCAGTGTGCAAACCCCTTCCTTTCTCTGCCTCCCACCTCTCCGAGGGTTAATGGAAACAGGAGATGGGCTGCTGAAATGCCGGTAAACAAGGCTCAGCTGCTGAGGGGAGAAGGTCAAAGGACAAAAATGAGAACAAGTCTGTGCTCAGCCCGGCTGCTGCTGCTGCCACCTGCCCCAGCCCCAGGATGGAAATTGCTGCTTGACTCTCCCTTCCTCCTGTTGAAGGTCTCACCCTTCATCCAGGCTCTGTTTGTATTTCAATGGATTTGCCAGAGGCTTTCTTCTCCCCCAGACCAGTGGCTGAGGGTCCCATGGATGCAAATTGTCCTGTTCTGGTTTTTTCTGAGATGGAGACACAAGGGTTCCTGCTGAGGAGGGGATTTGACCCAAAACGTGCAGAGCAGTGAGGTTTGCTTCCCATCACCCAAAAACTGCCAGGCCACTCCTTGCCTGAAGCATCACCTTACACAGGCAGATTGCAGAGCCTGAACCATGGTGCTGCCTGCTTTGTGATCATGGGTGAGCCTTGCTGCAGACTTATTTATGCTGGAAAAAATTATATTTGAGAATATTTTCCCCAGCCACTGATAGGCAGCCACTGCTGGGGTGGGATGTGGGAGCCTTGGTATGGGCTTTCCTATCCCTTGCCAGTGCTCCTATCCCAAGTATCAGCCATCTTTCAGCAGTGCTCTGGTGATGGGATTAACGTGCATTAGGAGGTTTTGTTCTCGTCTCTCCCTGGGAGGATCAGATGCAGTGAAATATCTCATTTTGCTGGTTGCTTTTTGAAAAATGTGTGGTATGTGTTAATGTTAGAAAGGCAAGGTCAAAGGAACAGGACCGCAGGACACAGGGCTGGAAAAACCCTTTTAGGGCAGGGATTTTGGTGCATGTTATTGTAGCTCTGTTTGTGCTGTTTTAGAAGCAGTGCAGTTGTTTACCCCCAGCACATGTGCTGCAAGGCTGTTCCTGGATCCCAACTGTTTTCTGTGAAGAAATGTGGAAGAAAAGCTGCGGATCTTGTGTCACTTGTCCTTCAACAAGAGAGCAAGCCCTGTGCCAGCTCAGCACAAGCTCCATCTGCTGCACCTACAGGCGTTACCCTGCCTTGGGAGGTTTCTGCTCTACCCAAGAAATACAAGTCATTGCTGATATTTATCCCAAAGTTTTTCATTGGCCATTTTGGCTAGAGGAATGTGAATTGGAGTCTGAGCAGTTTTAGCAGAAATCAGCCCTGAGAGGAGACTTTCTTCAGTTTATAGAGAACACTGATGGCATGGTTTAGGAAGAATGTTGACAGTGACAAATCCAGCTGAAAGAAGCATCCATGTGAGCAAGTTTAAACACCAAAAGCCATTTAGGCAGCATTGGTACGTTGCTGCTGTCATCAGGTACAGCTGTTAACTGAGCCCTTTGATGGACAAAGTGTCAGTGACATTCCCACCACACACCTCCTGCATGCTTGATCTGTGACCCATTTCTCTTGTGGGGCCAATGTCCCCAGCTTGACCTGCTCAAGTCAGAGTCATCTCAGCCTGAAACTGTTCCTCACGTGGAAGCAGAAGTGCTTTTAGATCAGCTGCTTGGGGATAATTTATACCTCTAGAACACCAGAAGTGTGGGAGTATACATCTATATTTCTAGGCACTTGTAGCTTTGTGGGTATGGTACCAAGAGCTCTGGAGAATTCCCTAGTAATGATGCCTCACATATTGCTTTTCTTGGCTTCTCTCTCCTGAAGTTCATCCTCCTTCCTGGCTCACAGTAATGGAGAGGTGTCCAAAGAGGGTTGCACCTTCCTCCAAGCAGATGTGACACAGCAACAACCAGAAGTGACCACTGAGTGCACCTGGGCCACACACCTGGAATGAGTCCCACGCTGAATGGTGCAAGTGGGAGGGTTATGAACCCTTCCAGGAAACAGATTTACAAAGACAGGAGTGTTTCCCAATGCTGGAGTGAAATAAGTGGCAGCAGTGGCAGAAACATTGTTTTTGTGGTGAAGAAAACATTGTGTGGCCAATGCCAATAGAGCGTGATCCAGCTTCCTGGAAGAGTCTTTGAGCAATTTGTTTCCCTTTGGCTGTTGGCACCCTTCTCCATTCTGTTCCCTAGGGATTTTAGCTGGTGTATTTTCAAAGGCCAGGTCTCCAAACCCAATGCAGTTGTTGAATCAGAGGTGCATTTGCCAGAAATGCCTGGACTCAGACCTGACTGCGAGCTCTGTCCAAGCCACCCTGGACCAGAGCTGCTGGCCCATCAAAGTCAGCAGCCATGGACAGAGTGGGTGAGGTGCTGAGGTGGTATTGGCTGATATTTTGGCTGCCAGGCTGGAGTGGGAAGGCACAGGTTGTGTTTTAGGAGGGATGAGTCTTCTCTCCCCAAGGCATGAGTGTTGCTGGCTCCAGCTCCCTCATGCTGGAAGTTTTAAAGGTTTGAGTGCACACAGAATATTAGAATATCCTGGGTTGGAAAGGACCCACAAGGATCATTCAGTCCTGTTCCTGGGGCATGGGATACTTGACAGGCACCCCTGGACATGAATACTGAACAGACCCTTCTCCAACATTTCTTATAAAAGGAACTCACTTTGTGTGTCTTTTATGTTCTTCATCCCCACAGCTCCCCAGCTACACCATGGGACCAAAATTACCTGGGGTGAACAGTTCTTGAGGGGATGTGACAGGATCTGGAACAACCCAGCAAGCCACACAGTGCATTAGGGGATGAAAAGGAGCTGCTGTTCTTGTGGGGGTGGAGTACAGTCCCTCCCAAAACCCTCTGAAGGCAGATGAGGCACTAAAGGGTATTTATCCCAATTCTGTGATTAGCAGCCATGACTCTGCTCGTGGGAGATTTCCATTTACAAAGTTAATAATGCACTGGGAGGAGGCAGAAGGCAACCAAAGGCTGACTTTTTCAACTGTTAATTTTCAAGGTCACACTGCATTTATGTTGGATTTTCTTGCTGTTGTGTTTCAATTTCATTAAAGTTATGTTTGATAGGATAGAATGACAGGAGATTTGTGTTGTAAAGGACCTTTAAGACCATCCACCATGGGCAGGGCCACCTTCCACCAGATCAGGTTGCTCAGGATATAGCACGGATGAGCATGGATGAGCATTGAGAGAATTCCCCATGTAGAACAAGAATATTTTTTCCTTCCCCCAAACAGGCAGTTCATGCACTGCTTGTTCATAGCAGCATACTTCTGGAAGACAAGTAATTTTCTTCCCTTTAAAAGGACTTGGGGAAAAAGGACCATCATTTCCAGGCAGAAATTTTTCTGAGGAGGATATTTTTGTGCCTGGCTAAGGAGAGACATAAAAAGGTCATAGGAAATTAAAATCACATGCTCAGAACATTTTGGGGCAGGTGTTTTTCCTAAGCCAGAATTCAGTATTTGGAGGGTGTATCCCGGGATTTACATTCCTCCTGATATTTCACCTGTTGCAGCAGTACAACTGGAAGGCTAATGATTTCATACCCCAAGCAGCCTGGTTCCTCTGGACCCAGCTCAACAGCAGTGCTTTAAAACACTGCAATTTCTGCAGCTCTCACAGCCCTCAGACGAGCACTCCGCTCTGGCTGCTCGTCGCTGCATTTCACTTGGCATGTAGGCTACGGATGAGGAATGCACAGAATTTCCTTTTCCACCCCGTCAGATCCTCTGTCTCGAGCCTGGCTCGGCCCCAAGAGCACAACGGATGCAGCTGGAGGAGGGCAGGTCCAATCTTGCTGCTAAGCCCCAGTGACACTTAACCTCCTGTGCTGTGCGAGCCGCCGGCAGCTGGAGGTGGACGCGAGTGAGCGGCCAAGCATCAGCTGCTGCCTGTGGAAACAGCTCCTTTGTGAGGGAACAGGGATTTGTTTCCCAGGCTGGAGGAGGTGATGGAGCCTAGGGCTCCTGTGGGAGGAAAAGGAGGTGGCCTTGAATCTGAACAAAGGTGTTTTCCTGATTTTGCATCTTGGTTTCTCTGTTGGTGTTGGGCTGTGTGAGCAGGTGATGGGACCACAGGCTCTGCCTGCTGAGGGCTGCTGCCAGCAGCTTTGTCCCAGCAGGAAAACTGACCACAATTAATTGTGATTCCTTAGTGTCAGCAGTAGTTGGGAATCAATAGGGAGCTTTGAGCTATCAAATAATGAGACCAGTTAATCCCTTGTGTTGCTCCAGAAAGGTGTCTGGGAGGAGCGTTGCTCTGGGGCAAACATTTCTTGGTGCCACTGATGCTCTGTGAGACTGAGAGGCTTTCCCACAGGTCTGTTGGCTTGGCCTTTGTTGCAATGGGGGCTGTAAATACAGGATCAAGTTCTGTCTTATCTCATCCTTAAAAATTATTTTTCTTGGCCTGGGATGGAACATTAACTGGCTTCTTTCCTAAAGCAGCTGTACAGCAAAGATGGGATTGAATGAACCTCTTTCCCTTGAGCTTAGGAACAACTCAAGATGGGTAGAAAGCTGCTATTGCATCACTGGTACAGAAATAACTATAATTCACACCATGTACAAAGATACCAGAGTCTGATTGCTACCAGCAATGGCTGTATTGGTCACAGCTCTCTTTATTGCATCAGGAAAGCAAGTTATATTCCAAGGATGTTGCTGAGAAATGAAAAAGGGGTTTTAGTTTTGTTTGGTTTTTCCTTTAAATTTTTTTTTCCAGTGGAATTATCCCAGCAAACGGCGTATAAATTGCTGGAAGAAAGTCAGACTTCAAAAGACATTAGAAAGTATTCCTCTTCCTTCCCAGACTATAGATTTCCTTTACTGGAAGAACAGTGCCTTGAAAATAGCCTGTAATAAAATTTGCTGTTTAATTAGACTTCATTTAATTTATGTATTTAATTTTGCTGGAATGGTTAAAGACTACTGATGTTGAGGGAATTTCCTTTTTGTTTTTCCTGTGTATTTCCTTATCTTAGAATTTCTAGGACTGTCAAATGTTCTCTTCTGGTTTTGCTAGGAGGTCTTCCTTAGCTGTGTAGAGGCAAGTTTGCCTAATAATGTTTATTAACTTAATCAAAATATTAACAAAGACCTCTTTTAAACAAAGTGCTGGCTAGGCACTGGAATGAAATAACTGTTAACAAAACCTATGAGTTTAAACTAGAAAGGAACTTTCTGCATTCAGCTTTGTGTTCCTAATGGTGTCATTATTTTGCTATTTAGTAACCATATAAAGCTCAACTCTCACTTGAATTTTTCACATCAAAAATTACAGAGACATGAACGGTAATTTCTACAGAGAAGGTTTTCAGGCTTCTCTCACCAGCAAAAAGAAATCTAAGCTTAATCCTACATATTGATGTCTCTGGCCTCTTGGCCAATTGGGTTGGATTTAGTTTAACCCAAAGCAATCATCAGGTCACGGTGACTCTGGAAACAATTTTTTTTTTTTTTAAGCTGAACTGCTTTGTTCTTGTCTCTTCCTTCCAGTTGCTATGAAGCAAAGGGCTTCAGTTGTCTTTTCTCCAGAGATTTCAGCAGCAGCAGAACAAGTGCCGTGCTAATGAAATCCTGTCTTGGTCTAATCTGAGCAGGGATTTGGGATAAACTCTGTTTGCTCAGTGACCCCCCAGCACAGAAGTGCCCTGGGGATGGCACAGACCTTTGGAGAGCCAGTCTGGGGGCTGAACCCAGGCAGTGCTCTGCAGTGCTGGTGTTATCTCCAGCTCCTGGTGCTCTGCTGGCTATCCCAGGGATAAAGTGGAGGGGGAAAGGTAACTCTGGTCTCCTCTGCATCACTGGGAATTCCTTTGTAAGGTGATCAGCCACCAAAGCAGTGCCTTGTCACCCTCCTCACTGTGCTGGGGATGCCGAGCACTGATGGTGAGGAGGAAGAATGCTCCCATCCTGCTGCTTGGCAGAGCACCCCAGGGCCCTGAGCCACTTGTGCAGGCTGTACAAGATGTACCAAATTGTCTGCAGCAGGCAGGTAAGGGCACCTGAGCAGCGTGTGGTGTGGAAAACTCCCTCCCAGCCTCTGAAGCATGTTGCAATGATGCAGGATGTAGAAAATGGACAGCATTTGAAGTGTTTCCTTATAGGATAATCAGAGGAAGTCATTGTATTAAATATCCATTTGTGTCATTAGCCTTTTATTTGGTGCTTTGTCCAGACATCCTGTTTGCTTCCCCTTGGAAGTAATGAATATATTTCCCGTGTGCCGGGTCCGATCCAAAGCTCCGATGGAGAAGCGAAGTGAACCGAGTCCAGGCGTGTCCTCAGTGGGGAAGGACATCTCCAGACTCACCTCACGTGAGGAGTTTTGGATAAATATAGAGCAGTGTCTATTGGTTGTCCTTAAACCACACTCCAGCCCTGCCCAGAGGTCACAGTTACCTGCTCCCTGTGCTACAGGGAAGGAGGTTCTGGCATTTGGGACCTCATGCTGCTGTGGTGGGACATTGCAGCAGCATCAATGGGTCATCCTGACTGGCCCAGAGATCTGCTCCAGCTCCCAGGGTGCACAGAGCAAATGCTGAACTATCATTCTGTACATTAGGAGGTATCAGGTGCAAAGAGTTTTGACTTCTCAGTCAGTAAACTTGGAAAGTCACAAAACTACTCTACATTCTAGCTGAGGAGGCTCCCATCAACTTTCAGGCAGACAGGATCAGTGTCCAGCTACTTGTCTGCAGTAATTGCTTCATACCTGCTGCCTTAGCCATCCTCAGGAGTTGAACCTGGGATCTCCCCAGCTGGCAGCAAAAGCCACTTTTTCTAAATTGGTGTTTGGGAAAAGAGATGGAGGTTTTGTATATGGGGCCTCAAGGAGGGGGCATGACATATGCTAATGAGTGGAGTACAGCCACATCCAAAATGCACATTAAATACCATGAGGAATGCTGTGCCAGCACGTGGGATCCTGCCTAAAAAACAGCTGGAGGAGCTGCAGAACCCCTGACCAGAGTGGGGAGTGCAAGAGGGAGGGAACCAACTCTTTGTGTCCCTCTTTTGTGCCAGGTTGGGAAGGGTTAAGCAGGGAAGCACAGCCCCTGAGGACCAGGGCTGTTGTTCTATGCAGATTGGCTTGTTCTTGTTTCTTCTATTGATCGCAATCACTCAGAGCTGTGCCTGTAACAAACTGCCTTAAATCACTGCAATCATAATAAGCACACCTTGGTAAATAATGCATGAGATGTCCCTAAGCCTATCTTCATTAGGAGGAAGGTGCATATGGACCTTGGTAATAATCAGGGCTTGAGATGGGGCTTGGCTGGTTGGATTGAGATGTAGTAGCTGCTAAGGATGAGCCCTGAACTGAGCTGGGTTTCAGGAAGGCTCCCCAGCCCCTCAAGATGTTGGAAGCATAGACAGGCTCCTTTTCACATTCATGAATTTTGCAGGAGATGTTTAAAATGCCTCCAAGGTTCACAGCATAATACAGGTTGGGCGGAAGCGGGCTTGTGGCAAGTCTCCAAACAGCATAATAGCAAGGCATCACAATTAATAGTGTTTAATATACCTTAGTGACAACAAAGCACGCAGTGGGTAACAAGTTTTGCTGTGAAAGCCTCAGAGCCAAGTTAATGGTCTGGATATTAGAAGCCTTTGTTTTAAAATGCAAATTAAAAATGCTTAGTTTTCCATTTGTCTTGAGGAGTGGTGTTAGAGTGTGGAGCTTCTTTAGGGCAGTTTTGCTTGGGCTGGGGGTTGGTGTAGTGCTTTGGCCAGACCCCAGAGCAGGGCAGGCTCGGGTGCTGTAGCCTTCATCAGAAGGTTCACAGGGCAATCTGCAGGAAAAATTGGTTGTGCAGTAATTTCTACCTCCTTTTCATTCTAGGGAGATGACTTTTTTGTTTGTGCTAAGTGGCAATGATAAGTTTGGCTTTTGTATGGTTAGAGGAGACTGAGGAGGAGGCAGAAACATTCCTGGTTGTATCAGACAGCTGCAGATGGTGATGGGTCATTTCACTCCATTATGGTTTCTGGCAAGTGAGTCTTGAAGGGGGTGTGAGGGCATCGTGTCTCAGCGATGACTTCATTTGGCTGTCTAAACAAACAGCCGCTCCTCACCAGGTGCAAAAGGTCTTGCATTTGTTTTTTTCCTTCCATGAAGGGAAAAGAAATACCTAAAGTTAAAATAGCACCAGTGGGTCGTGTCTGCTGAGCAGCCATGGTGGTCCCTGCTTCCTGCAAAGCAGCAGCGATGTGAGCAGGGGAAACTCACTGAGCCCCTGTGGGGTGCCTGCATGGACAGATGGGCAGGTTCAAAAGCCCAGATCCCCAAATCCAGACCTTGTGCTCACACTGGTTGGCTCTAGGCTGTCTGTATCCAGCGTGCAGGTCTGCTGGGAGCACCCACAGAGGGCTGTGTAAGGTCTGAGCGTGCACAGGACATGAAGGGCAGTGGTCACTAAGCCCCTGGAGGTTTGTGCTGGTGGAGGGATGAGCCTCTGGTGTGCTTGGTCTACCTGAGATTAATTGGCTTCTCCTGGAACACAAGTGTGGGGACTGATCTTGTGCATGGTCAATGAGTCTGGCCTTGAAAATGGGTGAACCTGTCTGGTAACTCAATTTGCAGCCCACTTCCAGCTGTCCTCCTGCCCCATCCTTCACTGGCGATTCACAGCATGGTTTCAGGTGGAAGGGACCTTAAAATTCCCCTCTTTCCACTGTCCTGCCATGGGCAGGGATACCTCCCACTAGACCAGGTTGCTTAATGCCCCATCCAACCTGGTCTTGAAAGCATCTGGATGTTTACCTCACCACGAATCAAACCTCAGCAACCCCACTTTTCTTGAAGTCAGGAAGCAGGAAATTTAGAAGTGCTGAGAAGTCTACTGTCCCTGTAAAATGTCCTCTTGGAGAGTGCCAGGAGGTCAGCTGGTTTGGAAGAACACCTCAGCTTCACTTCTTCCTGACCCAAACCAGAGTACTTTATAGATGCAAATAATTTAAACTTATGTCAGACCCCTAAGTAGGCTGCATCTCAGAGAAAATTAAAACCCCATCTCCCTTGTTGGCAGTCACTTCTTAAACTTTCATTAAACTGCTCTACCTTCATCTCCAAAGCTGTATTTTTGTCCTTGATACTGTTCCCAGAAGGCTCTTGCAAAAACTCACAGCTGGTGGCTATGGTTAAATATAAGGAAGAATAGCAGAAAGTTTTCCTTTCTGAAAGTACATTTCTGAGTGCCAAGCTCAGCCTTATGTCCAGGAACAGTCTGAGGAGCTTGAGATGATTTTTGAGTTCAGGGTTGGTTTTTTTTTCAGAATCAATTATTTTTGCTTCTTTCTGATGTAATTAAAGAAATAAATCCCCCAGCAGCTCAGCCCACATAAAGCAGAGTTCCCCACAGAAAAGTGATGATCCTAGCTAGTTTGTAGTTAAACTATATTTTTTCCCTGTGTTTTTACCTGCCTCGTTTGTCACAGTTTTAGAATGAAAAGAGAGAAAGGGTCACTACATTTTTAGCTGGTCCAGTTGGACTGGAGAAGAAAGATCAGCAAACCCAAGGAAAATAAATGGGGAAATATTTCCCAGCCTGCCTTCACCTTCACATCCTTGGGTGCTGCTGGCTTTGCACTGGCAGTTTGTAGCCATGAAAGTGTCAGTGTGGCCAGGTTCCCCGGGAAGTGGAGCCCAGCAGGGAGATGCTCTGCAGGGATGTGGGATGCTGAGCGAGGTGCGCAGCACATCTGCCGGGGAGGGAGGAGCGCCTCCGAGCCGCTTCCTTTGGTAACCTGAGCCAGGGTTTGAGCCACGGCCTCCAGAGGTGAAAGGCTAATGCTCTGGCCTCCCTCCCTGCCACTGAGCCCCCCTTCTGCTTTGTTAAAGCGATGCTCTGGCTTTGGGAAATCGCTCCTGCTGAAGGGAGAGCGCCCTGCTCGGTGCGCGGCAGAACGAGCGGCCGGCGCTGGCTCTTTGCTCTGTGATGTTCAGCAAACAGGCTGCAAAGAAATCTCAGCTCCATCCTGGACAAAAGGAGAGGATAATCAACTGGAAAACTCGCTGGGTTCAATCATGGGCTGGCTGCCCTCACCCCTGACAGTTCCCACCCAGCCCTCCCCACCGAAGTCTGTCTCACAAGGAGTTTTCTCCAAGGTCTCAGCACAGCATGCAGAGGTATTAGGCTCATAAAGGGTTTCTTATTCACACAAAGTCCTGTGGATGCCATGGAAGCTTGCACAGATTGCTTCTGGGTGAGGCCACAATGCTGGAAGTGGAAGGGGCTGGGATGCTTTTAAGGCTGGGAAATCCAGGCTGCAAAAAAGAGAGGGGTAGTTAAAGCCCATAAATAGTTCTTAACTAATGAAATTGCTGGGTAGGGAAAAGGGGAATATAGCTCTTTTTTAAAGCAGATGAGGCAAACATGCCTCCCAACATATTTTCTGCTCATAAAACTCAGCCTGGGTTTCTAGGTAACTGGTGGAGATACCCCAGGGAGAAGTCTCTAAGGGTTCCCCACAGTTGCCAGCTTTGAGTAACCAAATGCTGGCTATCAAGTTAATTTGATACAGAGCTTGGCTCACCCCATCCCAGCTCTCCTGAGACTCACTTGTGTATGGAGCAAACCTGAAAGCCTGGGGGTCCTTCACCCACTGCTGGGATCCAACATTCACCAAGTGCAAGAGTAAAAGAGATAATTTTTATATGATTCAGTCTGAGTTCCTGTCTAGCTCTGCTGAAATTACAGTTTTGTTCTCTGTCTGAGCATTGTCCTGGCTCCTGGGACTGCCCACCCTCTCACACAGCCACATTCCTTGGATGGCTCATTCACCTGCTGGATCAGGATTCAAATTCTGGTGGACATTCAAAAGGTTCTGATCCCACTCTGGATCTTACTGCTTCTTTCTTTATGTTGTTTGACTTCTAAATTACTTTATTTTACTTCTAAATTGCTTTATTTCTAAGCAGCTGTTACTTTCTGGAGTTCAAATTCTCTGCTGATCTCAGACTCCCCTTCAGTTTTGCCTGTAGTCTTGCTGTGCTTTGTAATGAGGCAGTGAGTCAAGTCAGTTATCAAAGGCATGGAGAGGTTCAGAAGCTGGGATGGATATTTTTTCCTTGCTGGCCATGCTTTTCTTGTAGGACCAGGTTGCAAACAGTGGGAGATAAATAAGAAAAAGAGTTCCTTCCTTCCACTGTGAGCAATGGAGCTGGGAGTGACCAGCACTTTTATTAAAATGATGTTGAATGTTTCTCCCTGACTCTTTGAGATATTTGGGTTTACCCCAGTCAGTGGAAATAAGCTGTCAGATCCCAGCTGAGACTTGACGTGAGCTGAGGCATTAAAAACAAATCAAACTGGATGAACATTTGGCTTACATGGAGAGTTTTCATGTACTGGCTCCTTGTCTTCACTGGGATTCAGAGAAGTTAATTCAGTGTGTGAATGATTAAGGGCTCTTGCCTGTCATAAACCGAGTCCTGAGTCCAGGGAAGCCTTGAATGGCAAAGAGGGGAATCCAGGGGGGTTAAATGCACCAGTGCTGCTTTGTGCACAGGGACAATTCAAATCTAAAGAGTAACATGTTTCATGTGTTAGAAAGCAACTGTAGAGAAAGTAAAGAGTCAGCTGATCACCACTGTGATATGAGAGGGTCTTGGGCTGCAAAAGACACAGATAATTTTCCTGTGAGCAGGCAGGGATGCTGGCAGGGACAAACAGAGATCCTTTACCCTTGTGCTTGAATTTAGTATTACTCATGTGCCAGTGCAAACAGGTGGCCACAGAGTGAAGGTGCCAGGAGAAAGGTGAGCTGCTGATGGGTGTGGGTAGGTTAGGAGGGCAGAGATGGCACGTGCCTGCTTCCAGAGGGCCAAGCCAGAGGCAGGATGGCTGAATATGACTGCAATGAAATCTGGTGAAAAGTGCATTAAAATGCTTTTCTGCAGATGCAGAGGTCAGCTGTGACTGCAAAGGCTGAGAAAATTCTCAGCGTCTCAGGATTAATTAACACATTCTGCCAGTCCCTGCAAACACAAGCTGCTCTCGTGTTTGCAGAGGAGAAGGGGCTGTAAATGAAACAACAAACTTGTGCACTGAGAAGTGAAGAGATTGTTGTCTTAATCAAAGCCTCAAAAAGATTGCCTGGTGAATGAGTTCCAGACCAATCTTGCCAGGCCTGGGACTGGCCAGTCCCTGTGGCTGGCACAGGTGCTGGGCACTGCCACCAGCTGCTCTCACCTTTCTAACATGCCCTGTGCTGTGTCCTTCTGGGTCTTGTTCCTGCTCCTTTTGCCCCATGCCAGTTTCTGCTTCCCCACATGGCTGTCCTTGTCCCTGCTCCCAGTCACCCACTGTCCCAGGCCAGGCCAGGCTTCATTGCTCAGGGCCTGGCATTGCCTCCCAAAAGCCAAGGAGCTCACAGGATGGTGTGGTGTGGCTGAGCCTGTCTCTGACCTCTCTTGCTTTGCTACACCTGCTCTCTCTCTACCTCTTTGACTCTGGGCTTGCCTGAACATCTCTTTAGCACAGGCTTGCAGTTTAGTGCAATCCCAGATTATTGTTTTCCGATATCTGCTCCAAAACCAGTTCTAGCTGGGCTCTAACCACTTAGGCATAATTTTCTAGCTCACATGATAGTTTGAAGCCCACAGGAGCTGTTAATGTGTGTTCAGGTGTTCAGCAGAGGCTGACGTGTGTGGGGAGCAGAGGACTGTGTGTTCTGTACATCCCTCCCGCCCCAAAGCCATTGTTTTTATCCTCAGATCTATTTTATTCTCCCCACTAGACACTTTGGGAGGACAGATATAAATTAAAAGCAAATTATGCAACCTGATACCATCAGTCAACAGACACCTATCTCTGCCCACATACCCCAAATAAATGAAACAACCATAATATCTGACTGCAGACTGTGGAAAAGCTGAGGGAGAGGTTTGAAGGTCAAAACACTCAGACACTGTATCCATCATGTGTTTGGGCATATTTTGAATAGTGCTGCATCAAGCAGCTGTCTCTCTCTTTGTGGCTGTGCTTGGAAGCACTGGCTGTTTCAGGTGACAGCTACTGGATCAAAAAGCAGAAGCAGTGGCATGAAATTCCCCTCAGAGGGAAGATGGATGGTGTGCATTTCTGTTCAGTGCATGGAGTAGCTGATGCAGCCTGGGATCTGCTTCTGCTATGGGGAGTTTTCTGTGCAGGTGCACAGACCTGTGGAGAGTGCTGGCAGCCAGGTGAGGGGGTGCAGGACACCCAGAGCCCCTTTATTGTGGGAAGGGGGTGCAGGATGCCACTTTTCTTTGCACTGTAGCCCTCCTGCTCCCCAGGAGCTCAATTCCAGCTGTGCTAGAAATCAGGGTTGGCAGCATTTTGCTCAGTGAGAGATCCAGTGTCTCTGGATCCATCCCACAGTGTGCACTCTGTCCATCCAGCCATTCCCCACTTCCTCCCAGCTGCAGCTCAGCTTCACCTGTGGAAATGTGTTTCCCTGTTAAATCCGTGCTTGCAAAGCTTGCAAAGACTCCAGGCACGGAAACCCAAGTGCTCTGGGCTGTGCTGCAACCAGCTGGGTGCTGTTTATTGCACCCAAAGCTCTCTGTAATTGCAGGAGCAGGGCAGGGCTGGGCTGCAGGCTCCTGTTTCATGGGAGGCAGATGAGAACAGCAGTTTTGCTCTCACTCTTTCTTCCACACGAGGATTTTGTGTCTCTGCACGAGATACAGGTCTGGCTGCTCAGTGTGAGCTCACAGAGCTTGGCAAGAGCCCCTGTCCCCATTTCATCTCTGCCCAACCTTTCTTCACGGGTAGTGAAGGGGTAACCCCTGCGTTGGAGGGAGGCTCCAGCTGGTGTCCATAAAAGAGATCCCACATTTTGTGTTTCTGTCCTGTTCTCTGCAGAGCTGAAGAGGTAAATTTTCCTCTGTAAGCCCACTGTTCTGCTAGGGAAGAGTAAGGCCAGGCCTGTCCTGATTGACTCTGCTCTCCCATGAGGCATAAAATGAGGCATTTGGAAGGGGCTAATAGAAGATGAGAGTGAGCCCAGAGGTGCTGCTTGGGGGCCCATGGAGCAGAGACCTTGAAAACTGTGTCCTTGTCACAGAGGACAGCCTTCTCCATGGTCTGCTCTCCACTGGTGCCTGCCAAACTTCTCCATTCCTGATTTAGCTGATTACACAAGAAGCTGTCATTGTCACAATTTCTGGAGATGGCATTCCCTTCCTCACATTGCTCCTGTGGCTGTGCAGTGGGAGCAGGAGGGTATTTCTTCTGCTTGGTTGAGAAAAGCATCCAAGCTGTCTCCTTGGTATTACTGCATTTCCCAGGAGCATCCAGCTTGTGAAATGCCATTTCCCCTGGTGTTAGGAGTTCTGGAAGCTGCAGGCAGCCAGAAGATCAGTATCTTTAACTGTAGCATGAGGACTTCTTTTGGGAAAAGGCAACTGTGTAAGGAATTGTCATGGATGCATGAATGAAGTGTTGAAAATCAGATGAGGGGCAGAGCTTACGGGGAAAGGTGTGTCTCTGGGTGTGCTGAAAGGAAATGTTATCTCCAAATTGCTCATTAAAAACCTCATTTTAATGTCCTGATTCAGATCCTGTTTATTCCAGTGCAATCAGGAGGAGCAAAGCTCGTGCCAGGGATGTGGCAGTACCCAGGTGGTGCAGCAGGAGGAATTTGGGAGCAGAGGCAATCCCTGCCTCCAGGACTCCTTACTGTGTTGGAGCACACAGCAGCTGTAACAAACCTCAAAATCTGCACCATTTGAGGGAATTTTGCTGTCAGAATTGAACACAACCCCCAGCTGCTGAATCTTTGGTCTACCTGGCTGTGTCCATCAGTGAGTCAGCCCTTGGTGTGCTGCTCTGGAGATCCAGTAATGCTGTGTTGGCAGATTTTCGAGGCAATTCACGGGGAGTCATTCAGACACTGTTCAAAACCCTCATGTAATAAGTTAGTAACAAGGCAGCTTCCAGAGCTGTGCTCTATTCCAGCCAGCTAGAAATTACACGATTTTCCAACTTCATTATTACCTCTGTTTTTTATTATAGCATCATTATAGTGAGAAAACTGGAAAGGAAGTGGGGATTGTATAATGCGGGAAATAGTGAATTAATACCTCTACCATATGATGGAACGGTGCAGAGCTGTGACTGTGTCAGGAAAATATAAAGCAAATAAAGATCATGCTGGCTGGGTGAGGATGGGACTTTTCCACTTGCTCAGAGGAGTATTAAGTTGCAAAAAGAATTATTTCTCAGAAATGCAAGATCTGCATTTTCTCTTCTCGTGCACGTGCTCTTGCTTTTGATTAAAGCCATCATAGGGATATTGAATGTGGAGAGGAAAAAGAAGCTTTTATGGTATGTAGATGGGCTTTAGCACATCAGCAGAAGAAAGCTGATTTATTGCCTGAGAAATCGTGTCAGGGCATTTTAAGGAGGGGGCTACGTATGGTAATAACAAAGAATTGTCTATTCCTTATCATGTGCTTCTCCAGGGCTAAATCCTGAGGAGTGTTTATTGGCTCTTGAGCATTTATAACTACTGGCTTTGGTGGGCTGGGATCTGAATAGGAAAGTGCAGCTTGTGACAGCCAGGAATGTAGAAGGGTTTGTCTTTTTTATTCTGAAAGACTAGGCAGTGCTAAATAGTGCAAAAGATCTTTTTATTGTTATCCCTGGCACTTTTCAAATCACATTTGTATTTTCAGGCTCGCTGACCTTACAGTGACATACACAAATCAGACAAACAACCTGCTATTTGCTGTGTCCCCCTGAAATTTCTGTTGGAACATGGAAATTCCACTGCTATAATACATGGAAATGGCTTTGCCTGCACTTTCTGCGGATGCTCAGCTAAAAAGCCTTTGTAAAATGTATCCCTTAAAAAACCCATTTTGTTTATAGCAACACCAGCAGGTAATTAAATCCGCACATGTATCATTTTTATTTTGACACTGTCTTTGGAGAAGTGCAGGGATTACTTGGGGCAAACCAGCCCTGCACACCACCCGTGGGTATTCTGTGGTGCAATTGTCAGACCTCAGCAAATGTGCTTTTATAACAGCTTGTTACTCCCCTGGCCAGGCTGCAGAGATGCAGCTTTTAGAAACAATTTCTTATTTATGTATCTTATGATCATTCCAAACGCCTGACAGCGCCGGGATGAAGATGCCACTCAGCTGAGTAAACGCCTTTCCTTCGGAAGAGCTGCAGGCAAAGAGGGGAGAGCACAAATATCAGTTGGGAAGCATCAGTGGGTGAGGAACTATGAATTTTAAAGGATAAAATCCGGATTATACGTTTCTAGAGGCTCTTGAAGGTTTAAACTCTTTACAGCCTGTTGAGAGCAGAATGATCTCTGACTTCCTGCGGGGAGGCCAGCGCAGGGGTGGAGGGATGCAGCTGTGGTACCGGCGTGGAGCAGCTGGACAAGGCTGGGAGGGAGGCAAAGAGGAATTTTACATCACCTGAAAACGCAGGGAGGAGGTGGGAAGGAGTCACCTAAGCTGCAATGAGGGCCTGGAAATGCGGCAGCTCTTGGTCTCATTCCTGCTGTGAACGGGACCAGCGTGGAGAGCTGGGGCAACCCCCGGCGATGCTTTCAAAGTCCAAGAGTTATACAGGAAAATTATGGGATGTGAAATAAAATACTAGGTGATCGATGAAAAACATACGTTTATTGAGATGTAACAGTCAATTGCATGGCTGTTAAAACAGCTATAACTGCGTATTAAATAATCTGTTCAGCTGGTATTTATTTAATATAATCGCAGCCTATTAAACCTGAATTAAGTACAGAGTTAAGTGTCTCTGGGACACACAGCTGAAAATGGTGCCAGGAACATTTTATGTTGCCTGAAACCCTTTGTGGAAAACTCCCACAAACACGGACTCTGCTGAACAATCCTTTGCTTGATGGGGGAAATAAAAGATGAGATTTTAAATTTTGACCTGGACTGTAGGAGAAATATCTGCATCTGTCACCTAGACCCAGACTCAATGTAGATGCTTAATTTCTTCAGATCAAAAATATTTGAGTGACTTTTTGGAACTGTTCCTTTTCAGATTTTTGTATGGTTTATTTTGCTTTATTTGCACATCTTTGCTCCTCTGATTGCCTGATACCTACACAGTTATTCACACCAGCACAAAGTGAGTCCAAAGTAAATGTAAAATGCTGCTAAATCAACACGGGATTTGCTCTGACCTGGCTGGGCTTACAAATGGGAGATGTGGATAAGGAGCGGCTCCCACCCTGGAAATGCGAGGTCGGAGGACCTGAGGGGATGTAGAGTTCCCTTTCTGTTTCCACCAGCTCCGGGGGGTTTGTGCCCATCTCCTGGGCTCGGGCCATGGCTCTGGTTTGCTCCATGAGTGTTCCAGTGCTGCTCTGGAGTCACTGCTGCCAAACACCTCGGAACAAGCACACAGCAATACCTGGGATGAAACTTAAATCTGTTGCTTTGTGGAATTGCTGCTAAACCTGTCCTGGGTTTGGGTCAAAGTTTTCCCATTTTTGCTTATTTTATGCCTCTTCCTTCTCTTTTAAGTGACAAATTAAACCAAGTGAAGACTTTAGTCTTTCAAAATAAATATCCAGACAGAATGCCACGTAAACTGCATATGGTGTGCATTATAGATTTATTTTCATGAGAGCTTGCAAAGAAAAACTGCTGAAGTCAGGGCAGACCCTCACTCATTAACCCTCGATGCCAGGGCTGTCTGTGCTGTTTTATGTGCAGATTATTTGTATTTCTTTTACAGGACTTTGTCTTTCCCCAGCTTCCTGAGCCAATAAGTCATTTCCACATCATTCCCGGGGTGTGGAAGTGCTGTGGAGAGCTGATGGCAATTTATCCTTCCCATCAGAGATGTGTTCCCTGATTGTGGCGAGCACAAGCGGAGAGGAGGTGAGCGAACCCACGCCGGGCGTGACCCCAAAATCTGCCTCCCAAAATCTCTCCTGTTTTACAGCAGGGGCACAAAGCAGCCCTAAGCGGGCAGATCCCGGAACCTGAATGTCTCTGTGTTTGAATGGCACCGCCGCAATGCCCATTCCCCTCCCTCGGGCTAATTATCCCGTGTTTAACACCCGGACAAAACCCCGCTGCACCTGCACAGCCTCGGGAAGCACAATGCCAACAAAGCGGCGTGGCAGGGACCCCACCGCACTGAAAGCCCCGCCAGCCCCTGCAAGAGCTACTTAGAAAAAGGATAAGAGAAAAGGGAGGGGAAAAAAAAGGAAAAAAAAAAAAAGAGGAGGAGGAGATTCGCTCGCTTGGACTTTTTCACTATTGGAGAGAATGGGTGAAAGCCCCACAAAAGCGGCTTAATAAAGAGGAGAGGGAGAACAAGGCGAGAGGGGAAGTGCAGGGCAGGCTGAAAGGAAGGAGGGCTTTCCAGGTTTGTATTGTCCCCTCCGCCCTCCAGAGATCCTTGCCCAGCGTCTCAAAAGCCGTCGATGACATCAAGTTGATTGGTTTTGCCGCAGCGTTAAAAGTGGGCTGGAGGATCAATGTGTCCCTCTTCCACACGGGACCCACTTGTTAGGAGGACAAAACGGGTCCCATTCATGGCACTACAAAGGGGGGAGCCCTGCTTTGATGTGGTGCTGGATGACCCCTTCACCTGTTCCTTTCCTTGGGAGGAGCTGGGCGAGGTATTTTTGTCTTTTTGGCCAAGTTCTAGGAAAAAATTGCTGCAGTTGAGCAATAGGTGAAGCTATGATTTTTTTTTTTTTTAATACAAAAAATTATCTAATGACTAGAATATAAATAATTTTTTACTTTCCATCCAAAAGTGTAGACTTGTTCCTCCCTGGTCCATACACATATGAAAAGAAACCTTATGTAGAACCTGTGTTTTTTTATGGATGGGTTGGATGACTATTTGGCTCAATTTTAGGGCACAACTCTTAGAAAATGCTGCTGCTTTGCCATAAATCGTGGTTTGTGTGCCACGTGGGGAGATTCAGGCTCCCAGGCTGATGCAGGGCAGCTCAGGAGGGAGCAAAGTGGGGTGCATTGCTCACAGTCACCCGAGGGACAACCTCAACTGCCACAGTTTTTTTGTGTGAGAGATGAGCTGTGCTGCAGGAGGGAAACCAGAGAGGGCATGGTTAAATATCTTTCCTGAGATTGCTGAAAGAGTGAGTGTTGAGGATGGCCACAGATCTCCAGAGATTCTTACTTCCAGGCCAGTGTGGCCATATCTTTAGTCATCTTTTCTTGCTATTATCTGTATGGGATGGAAATAATGGAGCCCACACAGCCCAGATGAGGTCCCAGATCTGTTGTGCAAGGCATTTCTCCTCGGCTGAGTTAGCACTCCCTGACCCACAGTTTGGTGCAGAATTCCTGAGAGAGACCTTAACAGGGGAGAGTCTGTTCCCTGTGAATGAGCTCACTGATGTAAGGATTCACTGCTGTTTGTGCTGGGGAGGTCTGGGACACCCTGAGCACACCCACATGCCCTTCACAGCCTCCCCAGGAATGCCAGGCACGGTGCACACAGGCGGGCTGTGCGTGACTGACCAGCTGTGGGGTGATGCTGTCGGTGGGCTCTGGCATCTGGGGCTGCAGGGCAGTCAATTAGGAGATTGCTCATAAAAGCAGCAGTACAGTCATTAAGAGCTTCAGGCATAACGTGGCTGGTCTCAAAACACGAGCAGAATACAGTCAGGCTTAAATAGGAGAGTGATCAGAAGGTCAGCCCCAACAAGAATCCCTAGGAGTCTAATATGCTGGACATAAATTAGTATCATTAGCTCAGACACCTCAAAATGGGAAGTAAATTACTTCAGACACTCAAGACAGATGGTATCCACGCAGCAGGCAGAGAGCCCATCTCCCAGAGCAATGCCAGTTCCTCCCTCTGCTGTGGGCTGGATAGCAGCAGGGAGATGGGACTATTGCTGGATGTGAATTCACTGAACCTCCTGGAAAGCAGAGAAGGGGCAAAGAAAAGCGATTTTCGCCTGGGAACAGATAATTTTTCTGGAAGTTCTGCTTCAATTCATCCAGAACATGAGCAGCAGAGAAGAAAACTAGTTCACTAACCCAGTCTCCTGCTGCGTTCTCCTACAGTGATAAAAATATGGCTGGAAAATGTCTGTACTGTTTATTACTTTGAAGTCAAATGTGCGCCGGTTATTTTCAGAAACAAGGGAGCAGAAACTCTTTCTGGCTGGCTCTGAGTTGCAAGGGCATGTGACAAATTTCCCTTTCCCCGTCCCCCTGCTTTTATACACACATGGAAATGCCGACATGGATATTTTCACTATACATATTAAAAGTAGACCTTGGTGTGCTGTTTGGAGATGTGTGGCACGGGAATAAATCAGGGAGGAGAGCAAGGGAGGAACACGTGCTGCTGCCTGGCAGCTTGGGTTTGCTCAGGGCTGCACAACTGACACGGCTCTGGAGGAGACAGGTGGATGCAGATCAAACCATGTGAGCCTGTGGGTTTGAGAGGAGATTTAAAGGGTGTTTAGGGGGTAGCTGGGGGGTTCAGCACAATGCTGACAGCTTCAGGTGGGGAGAGGGTTCATGGTAAGGAGAGAAGAGGAGAAAGCTGGTTTCTCTGGTTTTCATGGCTACAAGGCAGCCGTGGGGGACTCTATGGAAGTGGTGGAGGAAAGGACACAGAAAACAACTGGGCCAGCCCTCTGCCTCCTACAATCACTTGAAAGTGTCCCAGAACATCAGCTCCAAACAGCCAAGCAAAGTAAATCCAGACTTTAAAGAAGATTATGGAGCTCTTTGTTTCCTGTCGGGTAGCTGCTGTTTGCTTTCCGACCCTTGTGATTAGATAAAAGGAAGAAAGCCCTTGAAAAGGTGACTTAGGTGTACTCAGGGCCATGGAAATTAGAGCTGCTGTTCTGACAAGCATGAGATACTGGAGCTGGTGCTTAGCAGAGGGCACCAGGGACTAATCCCCCACCTGATGCCACCGACGGCAAGGCAGCTCTGCCTGGGGCACCCCACAATTCCCAGATCTCCACCTTTCCCTCAAAAAGCTGGTGCTGTCCTGTCTGTGACAGGGGACAAGGCTGATTGCATGGCCCGGTGCTGGAGGACAGCTAGGAGCAGAGCTCCCCGAGAGCACTGCCTGCTCATTACACTCATCATCATTATCCCTGCTTTCCGGACGGGATGGATGGATGGATGGACAACCCCAGTGCCTCGAGAGGGTTTTGTGCACAGGCCTGGGCGCTGACAGAGAGGAGAGCTCTAACGGGGAGGAGGGCAGGGCCTGGGGTTGTCTTGATTGAGTGTTAATGGGTCCCAGCTGGGAGATAGGCTCAGCTGGGTGCCAATTACCCTAATTGATAAGAGGCTCTGATGGGAGCCTTGGAGGAAGCTAGCTCCTCACCGAACTTACTAAAGGGAGGCTGGAAAAGGAAATAGATGCTGTTGGAAAGGGGGAAGGCTTTGGTTATTGATTTCTTTTTTCTGTTGTTGTTGTTTGCTTGGTGTTGTTTGTTTTGGGTTTTTTGGTCATGATTTGGAAATGTGATATTATGCAAGTGGAAGATTGACAAACAGAACCAAGAGAGATGTGTTGTGGGTTGAGGTTGCAATGAAACAAGCAAAAATATCCAGAAGAAGGTTTCCCAAAAGCAGGTAAGAGAAGAGAGCCTTGGCAGGGCTTCCTGATGTGTGTCTGCTTGTTCAACTAATTGTAAGGAAAAACCAGAGCTGCATCTTCCTTCTTCTGCTCTGGTTCTTTCCCAACAAGTGAGTGGGGCTGGGAGGGGACTGTGTGGAAGCTGAGGCTGGGAGGAGATGGTTCTGTGGCTCTGGCTCCCCCCTTGCTGGGTTGCAGCTGCGAGATGCAGAGCTGTGTGCAGGGACTGCAGGGGCTGCTGTGATGGAAGGTGGGCACCCTGGGGGCCTGCAGGAGGACCTGGCTCATCCCTCTGCTGGGCTGAGGGTGCCTCTTGCAGCTTGGGGTGGCTCTGTACTCGCTGCTGTACCAGACTCTGTGTCAGTGTTGTGTGGGGAAAAGGGGTCAGGGAGAGCAGCTTTTTGTTCTGTGTCTCTGGGCCTGCTGGCAATGCTGATGTGAGTGATGGCTTTTGCCTGATGGTTTCCTTCCTCCTGGGACCTGGTTATTACCGTTGGAATAGATGGAAATAGGAGGAAATAGGAACTTCTGGTTGTCTTGGAGTCAGAGTTAACCCTTTGTAAATAAGAAGGAAACTGAGGCATGGAGAGGCTCTGCACCAAATGCAGTCCAACAAGCCTAAATTAGCTCTACTCTGCCAGGCAAATTCAGACTGTAAACACACAAGCACATCTGGTGCTGGAGACTCTTTGCTGTTTATTTTGCTGCTGGTTTGCTGGGAATACCTGAAACTTTCCCTTTGCCTGCCAAATTGCTCCATGGCCCTGACTCTCTACTGAGAGGTGGTACTTTGGTGTCTCAGTCAGAGCCCTTTAAATCCTCCCCACAAAGGGTTTTCCTTTCCTGTAGGAGGAAGGAGTGCAGCAGGCATTGTACAGCCTTGCTGCAGTGCCAGACACTGGTAATAACCTCATTAGAAGATCTCCTCTTCATCCTTCTTCCTCTCTAGGACCATAAAGCACTTGCAGATGTGAAGGCAGCTTCCAAGCATGGCTCACCTGCTCTTTGCAGTGCTTGGGCTTGATGCAGCTCCAGGGAGCTCTTTAGAAAGCCCTGTAAAAGTATCCAAGGGATGACTGGATGTTTAAAACTCCTTGGATAGAGTTTTCTGGCCCAGGCTTTGTGAAAGCTTTGTTTGTCTGTGATCAGCCAAGGTACCTGGGCAGACCAAAGGTGTGTCTGTCTCTGAGGCTGTGTTTTGTGCTCATTGGGACTGGCTTTGTGCATTGCACTGGTCCGTGGGGCACCTGGTCTGCATCACCTTTGCCAGGTACAGGACTTGCACTGGTTTTACCCTTGTGTGCTGGGGGAGCAGGCACAGAGGGAGCTGGATGCTGTTTAACACAACACAGACACCTAAGCTGTCAGAATTAACCTGCCAATGTTTTTGGAACTGGAAAAATGCATTTTTGTTGAAATAACATGCAACACTATTTTTTTTACTGTGTCTTTGAGCTATAACTGCACAACAAATTTTGGACTTAAGGTGGCTTTTTTGAATTCCAGCCTTAGATGATCAATATTAGAGGCTTTTGGAGAGAGAGTCAGAACGGGGCAAGCAAGGAGTGATTCTCCTCGTTTTATTCTCTCAGGTGCTGTTAAGCAAACCGTGCTGGCCATAACTATATGAATTTTATCTGTCTCTGCTGGTGAAAGAGGAAAAGCACAACAGACATCAAGGAAAGCAGCACAGCCTCATCCCCCAGTGCGTGCTGCTGACTTATCAGCTTTTAAATTGCTGACAAATGACAAGCTCCTGTAATGATCTAGTTCAGAAGGTACCTTCTTGGAGAAACACAGGGATGCTCCTGGCAGGGTCATTACTGGAAGTCGTTAATCACTGATTTGATATTCAAAGCTGATGGCGAAGTCAAAGCAGGTCAGCATGCTAATGGCCATCAGCGGTGGCAATGACCAATTTCCACAGAGTTATTGTCAGTGCAGGCAGCAATAAGCAGCTCAGAAAAGGCAATCTTTTATTTTTAAATGGGAGCCGGTGTGGGGTGGGCTGTAGGGGCAGAATGAACTGCTGCCTGACAGGAGGCAGATTTGCTCCTAATTGGGAGAGGCAGCAGTCAGGAGAGGTACGGCTGGAACTCCAGGGACAAGCAGCATTTCCCAGCTGAGACCTCTGCTGTCATTTTTGACAGAGGAATTAAAGATGGTGATGCTCCTGGATAGCATGAGGGGGCTGGTGTGTGTCAGGGGGGAGCATTGGCTGGGGGTCACTCTGTCCTGGGGATGGAGGGCAGCCCTGCCCTGCTGTGGGAGGTGGGCAGAGGTGGGAGCTGTCCAGTTTAAAGGTGGAAAACAAATGCTGGGAGTGCTGCAAGTCATTGTTCAGCCATTGGCTGGGAGCACACTGTCCAGGAAGAAAACAAAAATGTCCTTTTTTATGTACAACTGCTTCTGGCAAGGCTAAAGACACTCCAGAAACAGCTAAGGCAGGTTTTGGTGTATTTTCCCCTAGTCCCAAGTGGTGCTATGGAGGAACCATCTAGAACACAATTGCTGTGAACTGCTGGTTTGCCAACAGTTTGGAAAACATGGACAATTTGTTAGTAGCTTCCTGCTCTGTCAAAACAGCTGAGTCATTTTTTCCATGAATGTGATTTTTTTCAAGTATTTTGATATTTCACTTTCTGTTTTAAACATCTTAGTGTGCAGCTTTCCCTCAGAAATTTTCTCTTTCTTTGAAGGACAGCACTGGTTCTCACTGGGAGCACAGTGGTGCTGCCTGGCCATGCTTCAGAGCAGTGATGGGTTCTTAGTCCTGTCCTCATGGGGGAGGGAATTTTGTGCTAATGGCAGTGAAAAATTGGAGCAAAAAGTCTGTTCCTGCCCTATAAATCTCCATGTCTAACTCCATCGTGTTATCTCAGACATTTTTCCTTGGAAAAGAAAGTTTGCAGCATCATGATAGGCATGCTCATGACTCTGAATTATTGACTTGATGCATGTGAATCTGAGAAATCTCCAAGTTATTTCTCTGCAAAAGCACATGTGGTGTGAGACAATAGCTCTGGGAGTGGAGAGAGCAGGACAAGCACTGTTTGGTCAGCCTGACCTTCACCAAAGGGGGGTTTCCATCTGGGAATGAGGCAGGAGCTTCCCCACCCCTCACTTCTCTGCCCCTGTGCTCCTGTGGCCTTCAGCTGGTGCAAGTTTTACTGAAGTGGACACACATGTACTAGGAATTGGTCTTGAGAGCAGCAATTAATTTCACATAATACCTTTGCTGTCCCTGACTTGGACCAGATTTGAACTTTCACCTGGAGATGAAAGTCACCACAGTCCCCTAACAGTCCCCCAGGATGGGTGGGTGAGCAGCTTTCTTGTTGGCTGGGCTAAAAACCCATGGCCAGGCTGTTCCCTGCCTCCCTCAGGTTTAACCCTCTCCCAGCCCTCTTCCTTCTCCCCACCTCCTCCAGCTCTCTGCCTGCTGGGCATGACCAGGATAAAAGGAAGAGCAATGAGAGCCATATGTGCAGCCTTTTAACCCCTCTGCTGTGGCCTGTGCTGAGCCTGGCTGGGGGAGAGTTGTGCAAATCCTGGGGTCCTCTGGGTTGCTTGAACCTCCAGACATGGCTGTCAGGGCACTGCATCAAGTGGAAATGTGTTTGCTGGGGAAGAACTGGGAGTGTTCAGGAGTAGAAAACCTGTAACTGGCACCCAGCTGAACAGCACGAGGCTGCATCTGATTCCTTTCATCTTCATGTGATCCTCAAGCATCTTTACCCTGCTCTGGTCCCCTGCATCTCCCCATGTGCTGAGAATGACTGGTGGGATGTACTGGAAAGCAAATTCCCAGCATCTCTGGTGCTGCAAACAAATGGAATTACCCTTTCCCATAACACCATCTACAATCCTCTTCCTGATGCAGACTAGGAAAACCCCTCTGACCTTGGGTCTTTCAGACAAGATGCAAGATCATCCATTTTCCTGTCCTTTGTGCTGCTGAGCCATAAACCTGAAACTCCAGGAGCTAGTCTAAGACTGACATGCCCTCGGGTGGGGAGGTAAATTGAGCGTGGTTAAGTTTCACTCTGTAGCCAGAGGTTTAGAGCTGAAGCTGTCTTGCCTCGAGGACCTTCAGAAACAGAGCTCGAAATGTATTTCTGAAAGGGGATTAGTCAAACCTGAAAGTATTCCTGAACAGCTCCACCTTAACAGAGCAGGCAGGGAGTGCCTGTCTCCTGTCTCTCACCTTGTCTCTTGGAGTCTCCTTGGCTCCTTTTGGTGTCCCAGTGCTCCTGACTTGGCTGTGATGGGATCTAGGCTGGGTAAGGAGCAAAAGAAAACAGTTCCCATCTGATGGCCAAGCACTGTGAGTTATCAGCAGCTTCCATCCTGTTCCAGTGATCTCCAGCAGCCACTGGGATGAGCAGTAACCCCTCAGCCCCGGTGACTGCTCTTGTTCCCACTCACAGCCCATGATTTGGGCTGGATCTGCACAGTGCCAAGTCTTGTGGCTGTGCTTGCATGGAGGGGAGAGGGGCTTCTCTGAGCTGTGTTTTATGAAGCCTACAAGCCATGTGAGAGGAAGGAAAAGTGAACTACACCCTGGTAAAATATCCTGATTTGGTGCTACCCATGAAGTGCTGTTCTGTGGTCTGGTGAGCACCAAGAAGTGACAGGCATGCTCTGGCAGCAGTGAGGTTTGTGCTGCAGAGAACTCCCACCCTGCAATGCAAGAGATTTTATGGGCACTAATAAATTAAACCTCATGTGTTGACTCTAAAAATGTGGTGGTAATGAACCAGCCTGGATTTACAGATAAGGGGAGCAGGGCACAGAGTAATGTGCTCATTTCCCTGTGCTTGCAGGGCCTTCCAGCAGTGTGGGTGGGATGACACCCAGGAGTCCATCTCTCCTGCACAATGAGCTTTCCTTCAGGCTCTTGCTCCTTGCCAAAATGCACCCAAATATTCTCTTCCAAAGTCCTCCCTCTGATTTTCATCTAGCAGTACATGGGGTGCTTGTGACTAGCCTTGGATAGGTTCCTCAGAAAAACAGGCTTGTTGTTAACCTGGAATTCTCTGTCCAGGAATTCCTCTGTTTTCCAGAGCTGTGGCTGCTTGGCCATCCCCCTTTTGAGGGCTGGCTGCCAGGTTAGTGACAGAGTTCCTGAGGAGGGGAACACGTCCCTGCAGGTCCCACGCTGAGCAGGAGCTCTGCAAGCCTTCCCCAGCTCCTCGCCAGCTGACACGGAAACACAAGAGGCACCCTTTCCCCAGATAATATTTTTTTTCCCTCCCTCTTTCACAGATGTCTTAAGGACCTTCCTAAGTCTCTCATTCAGGCTCTTGGCCCTGACGAAGCAGAAGCTGCCTGCAGGCAGCTTTTGGACAGCTGGATGAAGATATCACTCGTCAGGCGTCAGCCCTCTCCAGGTAACAAATCTTCTGCTCCTGCTTTGCAGGAATGTCTCAGTCACAGGCTCACACCTGAGGCTGTCAGCCTTCAAAGCCCCTCTCCTGGGCTGACCCCTCCCTGCTCCTGGCGCAGGGAGGGTGAGTGGTGCACACACCTGCTGCTCTGGGGCTTGGCTGCCTGAGCCTGAGCGGGCTCCAGTCCCAGCCAAGCAACTCCCAGTTCACCCAGGGCACTGGGGAAATCTCAGTGCAGGCCAGAAGGAATCTCATCCCTTAGGAAGGGAAAAAACTTCTGCTTCCACATTGGAAAGGCTCATTGGGATCCAGCACTGTCCCCCTCTACGAGCTGCCTGCAGACCCCTAATCCCTCGTGCCACCTCCCATCCACCCAGCTGGGATGTTCCACTCAGCCCCCACTGCTGCCTCAGTCTCCTCTCCCCTGCTGCATAATAATATTAATAATAAACACTTTAAACTAACCTTTTTGTCCCTCAGGGTCAGGAAGAGAGATGGGTGAGCACAAGAGAGGATTTATGTGAATGTGAAGGACGTTAGCTCAGGAGGTTGGTCCTGGTCAGTGAATTAGTACCCCTTAGTGCCTTGCTACAGGGAGGTGATGAGATGACAGCTCGGTCATCTTGCTGTCATCTAGGAGAAAAATGAGAGTGTATTTGGGGCAGGAGTGAAGGCTGACAGTCCTGGGAGGGACCATGCCTTCCCTCCACTGCTTGACAGCAGGACATGGGGCCAGCTGTGGAGGCTGTGACTGAGCTGCCTGCTCAGATCCAGGTGTGGCCTTTAGGTCCATGCCCAGGGAATTTTGGCTGGTGTGCTCCCTGAGGGATCAGGCAGGAAGGTCATATTCCCCTGGGGCAGCAGCATGAGTGTGGTAACAGGGAGAGTATTTTCCCTTAGAAATTGTGTTGCAGAGGATATGGTGACCTTGTTCTGCTTTCTGGGTCTCCATAGGGCTTTTGGTTTGTGTAGTGTCAAAAGCAAACTCTGAGTACTGCATGTGCTGGGCTGTGCATGGGGAATGGGGTCTTTGAAGCACTGTAAATGTGTTTTTGCTAGGGAAGCCTCTCCTAGACCAACAGGAAATATTTCTGCATTCTTTGCCATGTGTCCCAAAGCATGAATCCCCTCCAGCACATGGGGAGGGTGCTGAAAATAGCAGCATCCAGACTTTCTTTGGGGGAAAAAAAAAAAAATATATATATATATATATAAAGAAATGGACACATGGTAGGCAGCAGGAGAAAGGCAGTGATGGAGCCCTTCCAGGGAAAACAACTCTGTTATGGGTCGTGGAGTAAACACAGATGTCTGGAATTGCAAGGAGCTATCCTGGTGTGCTGGGGAGGGTTTGCCTGGGGGCAGGCTGGGGGATGCTGGCTGCAGGGTGAGACAGCAAATCCCTGCTGGGGAGTGAGCTCTGGGACAGCCATGGCAGCCCTGCCTGGGTCTCACCAGGTGTCCTGGCCTCTTGGCTGCCCCACTGTGGGCTTGAGTTTTTGGTTAGGGGCAGGGAATCTCTGGAACAGGGAAAAAGCCACCAACTTGGCCAGAGTCATTGCTGGGTGTTTTTCTGAGAGTGAAGAGTCAAGATTTGATCTCCCATGTGTCACTGGGCAATCCCACCTTTGCTCACAGCTTTAAACCACAAGAAAGAGGACCCTGAAAATCAAATGCATTGTGGGTGAGCACTGGGAATGTGCCCTGAGAAGGGAACAGAGGGGAGCTATCCTTCCCAGACAAATCTGGGTCCTGCCACTGAGCTAACCTCTGCTGGAGGAAAAATTATTTATATTTCAGTTACCTAGATATGGGAAACAAAAGGAAGGAAAAAACAACAACTGTTTAAAAAGAAAAATAACAAAGCTGTGACAAATAGCTGATCTACATGTTCCCTTCTGGGTGAGCAGCCTGGGAGGATCACCATGATGGGCTGTAAGGGTATGGCATAGCTCTCCCTCCTCTGCTCTGTGATCTCCCTGCTCTGAGGGAGAATTCTGTCCATCACTTTTTAGGAATTCTCCATCACTATTTCTTGCCTCCGTTGTAGCAGCTGAAAAGAAAGGGAAACTAAGTCTTGAAAAATACAGCTGAGAAATGTTACAAGGGCATCATCCTTTGGTTGGATGTGTACTTGGAGATATTTTAGCAAGAATTCCTTTTGAAACTGAATTTGACTGCATTTCTCAGGGAAGGGAAGCCAGAGCTGCATCTGCAGAAGTGCTGTGCAGGGAGACCTGGAGCAGCTCAGCTGCCTGCACTGCAATTGGACCTGGATTCTGACCTCACCCGAGCTGCAGGCAGTTGCAGGAGGAATAAAAAGTAAATCTGGGCTTGTTGCCATGAATAATATGATGTCTTTACATCCTGACCTAATTGTATTAATTCTTCATGGCAAATATCATATGGAAGTGGCTGATTAGTAGCTAGCAATGAGAGTGGTATTGGCCATCTGGTGTGCTCGGCTTGGGAGGGAAAAAAAAATCAGGATGAAACAAAACTGAAACACATGAGTCTTTCAGATAATGAATTAGCCAGATTCATTAAATTTCGGTTCAGATTTGTCTCTGCTGACACTTGTGTATGGGCCGGCCACAAGGCAGTGGTGTCCAGGAGGAAAGTGATCCCTTCAAGCTGATGGTGTGCAGTGAATTGTGGTTATTTTTCAAGTAAGAACCCATAAGAAACAGTGGTGTCAGCTCTGTCTTACCTGAGCTCCTCACAGGTTTGCTTCCATTAACCTTATGTTAAGTTTCTATGAGCTTTACCCAGGAAGTGCAGCTCATTCATGAGCAAAATTAATTAAAATCAACCTGGTTTTTCTTCCGTGAGTAAAAGTAGAGCAGGAAACTGATCTCTTTCTTATGTCTTACCTTGGCAAAAGCATCTCAGCTTTGTCTGGCAAGGCAGTCATAGAAATCCTTCCCTTTAAACTCTGCTCACCTCTGGTTGCACAGTGACAGGCAGCTCAGAGACAAAAGACCTGTCTGTGATTTTACTCTGTCGATATTTAAATTTTTTTTTTTCCTTTCCCTGCAGCCCTGGGAAGAGGTGGTATGATGGAAAGGCACTCTGCACTGACCTGAGGAATGCTGCAGCTCCTCCTGGGGTTTGGCAGCAAAGATCTCCTTTGAGATCTCCCTGAGGGTCTTCTGGGGTGTGCACACTTACTGAGTGAGATTTGGCTTCACACACCAAGACATTGGGACTTTTGCTGAAGAATTCTGCTGTTGTTGTCGTTGGAATTAGCCAGGAGGATCCCATCTTAGTTTGGAAAACAGGGTGGGAAGCTTGAAATGAGTACTCAAGGGCTCCAGGGGGATGACAAAGTGGCTGGGTTCCTTGGCTGGGTGGGGAGAGCAGCCAGGGAACCTGGGGTTGAGTCAGAGGTTTCCATCTGTGTAAGGGTTGTCCAGAGGTGAGCTTGAACTCACTCTTTGGCCAAAAGTCCTTGCTGGACTGGTCACTGAAAGACCTGGGTGTGCTAAAAGTTTGCTGTGCTCTGCAGTGCTTCCTCCTGGAGGGCTCTGGGGGAAAAAAGTTTAATTTATTTTTGTTACCAGCAAATTTCCTGCATTGCACCTGTGTGGGCTGGAAACAAGTGAGTGGTGGCAAGTTTGTTTGGATGAGAGGGTGCTGGGATGGGTGGAGGAAAGGGGATGAGACCTCTTGGCTTAGGCTCCAAAGACCATACCTATGTGTTTCAGACCCAGAACTCTCCTAATCCCATGCTAAATCTCTGGAATCAAGGAGGTCTCGAAGGCAACATTAAGGATGGTAAAAAGGGGTGGATACATTTCTCAAGCAATTGAATTTGAAATACTGTTCAAAGACAGCAGCACTATGAACTGACAGGAGAGCCCTGATCCCTTGGTGCCAGGTATGGTTACAGGGAGGAGCTGTGTGCCTTTGTCTTTATTCCATGTTTATGATGTACCTAATGAGCTCTGGTTTTGCTTTTAATTTAAGCCAGCCCTTCTTCCCCCCTCTCCTCCCCAATAATTAATGACCAACACCACAATCCAACCTGACTGCCTGACAGACAAGGAATACTCTGTGACTGTGGCCTTTTTAACAGGCTTCTTATTAAATGTTCCTACTGGCTAAGCAAGCTGGGGAGAGGGTGCTGGGGGTAATATATTTCCCAAACACTCCAGAGCTGCCAGAGTTCTGGACCAGAGTATGTGTGCTGAGAGCTGTGAGAGTCATTTTTCAGTGGCTTTACTGACAGATGCTCCTAATTGTGTGTGTCTTTCTCTGAGGGATGAGTCATGGGCTGCTGAGAGGAGCAAGAGGCTCCAGAGTCACTTTGAGCAGTGGATGGACATGATTATTGCAAGAAGTCCTAAATTTGGGATGCTCTAGGAGGAGCCAGGTTCCTGGGACATGGCCATCACCTTGCCTCCCTTTTTAAAGATTGGACTTGAAGATGTTAAAGGTCTTTTCCAACTTCAATGACTCTGTTTAGGCAGGTGCTGGAGGATCCGACCTGATGATGTTGCAGGATAAAGGCTGATGTGCTGTGGGTTAGGGGTGTGCAAACATCCCATTCTCAGGAGGAGGGACCTTCCCAGTCCTGCTCCAACTTGACTAGATGGGGTCTTTCCCTGGATTTATTTCAATTATGATTTTAATGATGGATTTCAGACTTCTGTAGATACTAGAGCTGGTTCCAGGGAAGTATTTCATGGCTGTGGCTGCTGATAGAGAGCTGGGTGTGGTGACCCCAGCATGTCTCACTTGGACTGCAGGATTTGTTCTTCTCCAAGGCACAGGGCTGCTGCTGGACATAATGCACTTGAGCACTGAAGGGTGGCTGTTGTCAGCCAAGAGTTGGAGTGAGACTCTCCTATTCATTTTACTTAAAGACACAGATGGGAATCACTCTTGATCATTCACAAAATCTGTCTGGGTTTGGAGCCAGTGACCTGCAGGTCAAGGGCTTTGTGCCCTTTACAGTCCCTGGAGAGGTGAGGATGTTGAGCTGCAGCCACACCTGTTTTGCAGTGACTGCTGCTTTGGGAGCCAAGTGTGCAGCTCCTCAGTGTCCCCTCCTTGCCACACTTCAGCTTTTCACACTGTATTTTTTGAGGCTAACAAAGTGGCATCTATGGTTCTTTCCTCCCTCACCCTCTTCTCAAATTGTTGTGGCTTGTGTAAAGCTCTGCGTGGATGGGTGGGTCAGCCCATCACCTCCTGCAATCCCTCTGACATCACCTCATGAAACACAGACCATGGATCCTCTCCATTCCCTGCCAGCCTTTTTCATGTGTAGCTCCTATCCATGAACCTGTGATTTTGTGCCCTGAGAAAGCATCTTGGAAGCCCAAAGGGGGGTGGACAGTGAGGCCAATCTTGTATGTAATTGCGTTTTTTGGCTGGATGGTGTGATGTAATGAGCAGGTGTTGTGTCCACACTGCTGCTCCCAGGATCACTCTCTTTCCCAAAGAAGTGGTTCTTTATTTCTCCTATGGACTCCTGGTGTTTGTTCATTACTAACCTAAAAATAAACAGCATCTTGCTTTGAAGCAAGCCTTTGCCAGCTGATTATGGGCAACCTAAAATATACTGAACTCTGATTCATCAGGGCATGATAAGATTTGATCCTTTTATAACTGGTATGTGGAGGACAGCTTTACAAATAATAATTTCACGTGATTAATATGACACAGAAGTTATAATTAATAGCAACATCCCATGTGATGGGAAGGGTGGCTGCAGGCAGACACCCTTCCCACCCTATCTGAAACATGTTGAGGCAATAAAGCAAGTGTTAAAAGTACACCTAGCATGGCACTGCATTTAACAACTGCTACAGAATGAATCACAAATAAAAATACACGCTTCCATTGATGAAAAAATTGGGATAATGATAATAAGCAAGTGACCTTAGCTGCAATGGATGGCACTGTGCAAGTACACATAATTATGCAAGTGATTTGCTTAGCACTGGTGGTGTCTGTGATGAGGTAAAATAATCCTGGAGCACTGTGGGAAGGTCTGTGCAAAGCAGAGCAGGGCCAGCACTTGCTTACTTGATTTAGAGCTCCACTGAGCCTTGGATGGTCTCTGCAACTGCTCAGCCTCTGGGGGCCTGGAAAGGTTTCTGCTACCTGCATTTTCCACAGGTTTGCTGAGACCAAGGCAGAGAGAACTCCCACCTCCAGGGACCACCACACTATGCAAATATATGCTTGCAACCACCTCACACCAACCTCAATACATGTTTGTTCATTTGTTCCAGTGTTAGCAGGACCCAAATGTATTGTTTTCAAAGCATCCTTGCTTCTCTCCAGCAGTTTTACTGCTTCCAAATATGTTCTGTGCCCCTGCTCAGCAGTAGGTCATTATTTAAAACAATACATTTCTCTTCTGTGCAGTGCTTTCTCAGAGGTCTTGGCTTGTTCAGGCTTTAACTGGATTTCAGCATGCAAATTTAATGTGTCATTGTGGCATACTTAGGAATAATTAATATAGAGGGGTTACTTGTAAATTGGTGCTGGGGACAGATTTGTGAGGCCAACCCCAGCAGTGTTTTTCTTTAAATGCTCAAGCTGATGACAGGTTTGATGTGAGAGCATCAAGTGACATTTACTCGTGGGAGGAGGCCAGCAGTATTTATATTTTGGATGTATGTGGTGGGAAGATTTTGTTTTCTGTTGGTTTTATTTTTTTGCCCCCCCCCCCCTTCACTTTTTTCCGTTCCCAAATTTTGCAGCTGTGATTTGATTCACACGAAGCAAAGTTGCAAGTTTGCAGTGCTCCAGTTCCTTCCCTCATCAGGGACCAGAATGGCAATTCCAGCAACACCCTGGGAAGGGGGCTGGGGTGTTTCATGTGTGACATGAAGGCAGATGAATTTATCAAGTCTTGGCTGAGATGTGGCAAATATTGATGTATCTGCTATAGCATGAAGCCTCTGTTGAACTTGTCACAGGAGGCTGGAAATACTTTGGGGGTGCCAGAGTCAGCTCTTTTGGTATCCACAAAAGCTGGCTGACCCTTGTTCACTGCAGTCCCCTTCTGGAAGCACAGTGCTAAACATTTAGGAATTATTTGTAAAATTTAAAAAAAAACCAACCAAACCACCGTTTGGAAAGCTGCAAATTCCTTTTTAAACCTCAAAGAGGAGGGAAGCCCTCCTGTTTTGGGATGTAGACTGGTTTGTTACAGAAAGGGATTGGGAACAAACCTTCCCTGAAACAGCTGGGGCTGATCCCCATCAGAGTCAG
The DNA here is from genome assembly GCA_013399945.1 of Ploceus nigricollis. Classification (NCBI taxonomy): domain Eukaryota; kingdom Metazoa; phylum Chordata; class Aves; order Passeriformes; family Ploceidae; genus Ploceus; species Ploceus nigricollis. Next base: position 705,214 of record VXBC01010008.1, on the reverse strand, counting down.
GATGCAGGACCAGATGGTCAGCTCTCCTGTGACAATTCTATTTTTTATTTACATGAAAACACACTTTTAGTTGGGGAGAAAAAATGTAGCCAATTCTGCTGTGAAGAAATGTAATGAAAATTAAAAACTATTCTGAGAAGCTCCCTGCCTGTTTGAATGCTGTATCAATAGGAATATCAAATGAGGAGTAAGAAGATCAAGAAGGGAAAGCATCAGCTCTTTTTGGTTTTCAGGGACCAGCAGAAATACAGAGGAAAATTGCTGGTAGTTGATATATTGACCAGTTTTCGTTATAACTTCAGTGTTTCTTTCAGCTGAAAGAGAAGATATGATATGTCTTGATTAAATGAAATGTCATCTCAGTGTTGAATTAATTACGCAGAACATGGGCAAGGACCTGGTATTGTATTAATTTGGCTGCTCTGGAGAAAACATCAATAGGCTGTTTGTGGGTGACAGCTTCATACTCTGTCAGCTTCTGCCTAGGATCTCACAGCTCCTTGCAAGTTCTGGTGTGTTAAGCTTGGTAGAGGCAGTGAAATCATTAAAATTTCCCTTTTGTACAAGCTAGAGCAGCACTAAGAAAACTTTCAGGCTTTTCCTCTGCAGTTCAAAGCAGTGTGAGTTTGTTACACAGAGGTGTGGAGGACTGGACCCTAAATAACCCACTGAAAGCCTTTCTGGTCCCCACCAGCTTGCACAGGGTTGGCCTCAGAGATGGAAAGAAAAGTCTATATTTCCATGTTATTCACTACAGAAGATTTTAAATGAATGTTGAGTTGCTCCCTGCCTGGTGGCTGATTAAGAACCAGCCACAGCCAGGGGCTGGCAAAGATCAAGATTGGTTTTACAAGCAGAGATTGACTCAAGTGAGTTGTCACAGTCTGCTTTTCTGGGAAAAGGCAATTATAACTCAGGAAGTTCTGATGTGAAAATTATTTTGGCAGATATGCTCTTTTTTTTTTAATAGTTTATGCATGCAAAAGCAATAGGGAAGATAAGGTGATGGGAAAGGTGAATCAAAGAAAAAATCAAAGCAAATCTCTTTGTGTGGGGTCATGTTTTGTTTCAGAGATGTGCTCAAAGAAAATGTAAAGATATTCCCTGGATTTGCCACCACATTTAATAGGTCATTTCAGGCTTGAGGAGAGGATTCCTGGAACTTTGTAGAAAGGCTTAAAACCTGCCTTTATGAAAGACCCCATGGGCAGAGATACAATGGCTGATCTACCCACAGCATCCCAGCCCTGATTTGGGTTACACTTGGGACAAGGCAGGATAACAGTGGGGGTTCACTGCCTGCCCAACCCCTCTCCCTCCCACAGAGATGGCCAGAAAGGTTCTGGTCCATACCAGGGTGCAGAGCTCTCCCTTCCAGGTGTGTCTCAAGTCACCATGGTCGTTCCTGGCAGTCGCCATGGGAGGTTTTACAGCTCAGATGTAGTTTTATGGTTATTATTTATTTTTATGGTTCATTGGATCAAGGCCCCCCCAATTTGCCTTATAGCTTTCCAATGTCAACAATTATCAGGCAGCTGCTAATTGGGGCTGGATCAGAAAATCAGCAGCCTCCTATCAGTGAAAATCTCCGGGGGTGATGCTTCTGACACCTCCAAAATCAATGGCAACAAGCCCAGCTTGGAGGAGAGTTGGACACTGAGAGAGCCAGGAACACATCCTGCTCTCCCATACCCAGCTCCAGTGACTGCAAACTCAGAGTGAAACCTGATTTCCACACTGGTAAAAGCTAATGAAGCATGGAAGGGCATCATTAAGCCATAAGTGGTTTTTGCATTAGAGACTGGATGCAAGGAAGGATCCGTTGGGTTTTTTTGGCTTTTTTGTTAGTGGTTGTGTAACTGAGTGACTGTTCTGGAGAATTCAACCTTTGGGTGAGTGAAAAGGAGAGACAGACAAAAGGTAAGGGGTTTAGAAAGAATTATGGCATCCTCAGAAGAAAAAGGAACAGGGTAAAAGGATTAACTTTTTGGACAACATTTCTTAAATTTCAAATTCTTGCAAAGGTAGCAATAAATGGAAAATAAAATGTAGACTAGTTGTAGTTTGGTTCCAAACCTCCACCCCCTTAATGACAAAAGAAAGGTCAGACATAATTCTTGGTCTCAAAACTTTAAGACTTTTAAGTTTTTGTTGAGTTTAAGCCTTTAAGTGAAGTTAACCTTTTAAGCTGAATTTTGTTTTCTATCCATTTCTGTGAGGCAAAATCTTTAAAAATAGCATTTTGCACCTGCTCTAACAGTGGCAGAGACCAAAGTGTGCTCCATGATCCTTTCTGTCCTTGCTGCCACCTGTGCCATGGCTTCCAGGTGGCAGATCCTGCAAACCTGGTGACAGCTGTAGTGTAGGAGGGGCAGGAGCTGGATACATCCAACCTGTTTATTCCACAGGCTTGGATGGCAGGTCATGGGCATTTCTCTGAGCTGAGCAAACAGCTGACATATGTGCACTGAGAACAATTTAAAAATGTGCATTTGATATATTTTAAATAGTGAGACACTGATGTTTTGTGCTGTTTTTTTCTGAGAAACCACTAAATCTGTCGTGCTCTGCCCACATGCCATGCAGGGAAATTGTAACTCCCCACCCAAGGTGATTCCCCAGCCGTATATTTCACCTTCCTTTTGATGGCTCTGTCATTTAAGCCTTCAGATAATAGGCCATTATTCTCAGAGTTGCTATTATATTTTATTAATAGGAATGGAGGGGAATTATTGTCACAAACTCTGAAAGATTTGCACTTGGAGCACTCAGAGCTCTCGAGAAGGGCAATTCATTAATCTGCCTTGCTGGATGTAGATCTCATCTCTTCCTCCCTGCTTTTCCTGGTCCCACCACCCTTTGCCAGCCATGGGGACAGGTCCCAGCCCAGGCTGGTGGCAGGACCAGCAGTTTGGCCTCCCAGGAATTATCCAGGGTGGGGTCACTGCCAGCTGCAGTGGTGGGTGATGGGGATGGAGGCTGGGTTAGTGCTGGTGGCTGCAGCCCAGAGCAGCTGAGCTCTCCTCTCACATCTGTGCATGTGGGTGTGTGTACACAGAGAGACAGCCAGAACAAGTCTGTTCCTGTTTGGGAGATCAGTGTCAAAAGTGTATTTTGTAAGAGCTGGCCAGGCTCCTGTTTCCACATTACAGTTAGACGGTTTTTTGGGTGCCTCTGCTTTTCCAAATCTCTGCATGGCTGTGTCTCTCCCTTCAGAAAAGGGAAGGACATGCTCCAGAGCCTCCGTGGAGGTATGTCAGCAGCTCCTCCCAGTTTGGTGGGGCTGGGCATCACCTATTAGTGTGGCCAAGGTGTGACTGCAGCAAGAAGGGAAGGAAAAACCTGTGCTGGGGGGTGGGGACCAGCTTGCAGAAAGGTTTCTGCTCCCCTGGTGCTTACAAGAAAGGGATGAGTACAGACATGTTGGATCCAGCTGTGTCTCCCTTTGTGTCTGTACAAATTGTACCTCCTCCAACCTTTCAGAAACATAGGACAAGGATGGGGTTTTTTTTTTACCCTGAAGTGCCTAAACACCTGAGGCTGAAAATCCTCTTCTCTCTTCTGCCTCCCCTTTTTCTCCTTCATTCATTATCCTTGGTGGAGAGTCAGCTGCTAATTGCAGTGTCCTACATGTGTCCATCAGTGCCCAGTGAAAAGCATCTTCTGGGGGTGTTTTAAGCACCATTTTACAGCTGGAAAGTGGTTTTGTGGCTGCTCTGTCTCTGCTAGCAGGAGGAGGGGGAAAGGAAGAGGAGCATGGCTTGCTCCAGTCTGTGCATCAGCCCATCCTGCTGCCTCTGGAGTTGTAGGACTTGGGGAGAGGGGGACACTGAGCAAGAGATGTCCCTGAGGGGAAATAGGACACCTGTGGTGGGAATCAGCTTTTAGTTACTAGGTTTGGGTTTTTTCTTGTCTTTGACACATTTTTCTCCAGCTCACTTCTCTGTCAGACCCAGAACAAATGGTGTTTCATCTGCAGATGCAGCCCACAGCTGGGATAAATGTATGCATTCCTGCACCTTTGACTAGCTTTAGGAATTTGTCTGGGGGAGCAAAAGTGCTCCCATATTCTTGGAGAAGGGTCGTGCATTTTGTGCAAAGGAGGAATATAAATTCATAGTACCTATTACAGCAGTAGCAGCTGGTTTTATTAGACTTGCTTCTATCCTAAGTGGTCTGTTGCAGTCACCAAGGTGCTGGTTTAGAGTCTGAAAGAGGATGCAGCAGGAGCACAGGTGGGCTGTTAAAATCCCCCATGGGCAAGCTCTGGGGGGTGGGGGCTGGAAAATTCCTGTTCTTACACCCAGTCCATGCTCTGAGCTCCAGGGCTTGGTTCTGCCTTTACCTTAGGGTGGACTGGGGGAATCACCATCCCTGGCAGTGCAAAAACCATGTGGATGTGCTGCTTGGGAATGTGAGTGAGTGGTGAACGTGGCAGTGCTGGGCTGATGGTTGGACTTGATGATCCTAGAGGTCTTTTCCAGCCTAAATGATTCCCTGATTGTTAATGCAAAGGCTTCACTGCCATAAACCAACACTGACAAATTGGTATCCAGGATGGAAGGATTTGAAGATGATCTTTCCTAGAAGAAACACTCCCAAAGATCATTACTGATGGAGATGGAAATAGAAATGGGATTTCTTGACTCCCTGTTCAATCTGCAACCAACAGATTCAACTGTTGAAAGGAATCAGTTGGGAAGTCAGTGGGTGCTTTGATATTTTAGCTGTTCATTTTCAGTGCTTTTTGTCATGTCCTTTTAAATAATGAACTTCAAAAATTCCTGGTTGGCTATGAACAGTATGGTCTGGTTTTCAAAGTGCTGAGCTGTTAAGAACATTTTGAAAATTAGAATAAGGACTGGATTCCCAAATATATCCTCAGGAGCCCAAGTTTAAGCTCTTGGGTTTGTATACTTTGTTTTTATTATCTGCACCTTTAAGATAGGAAAACAAATACAATTGCTGCTCACCACTATCATTAATCCAAACAATTTAAGATAGTTTATTTTGTTATGAATTAGTCAATTAATTCTGTTTGTTAATTCACTCTGTTGCAAAATATCAGGCTGAAGATTTTTTCTGTACATTAACACAATAAATCTTAATTTGTTACTGCTGTTTTCTGAGTAACCCACAGCCAGCAGAAGTCAGATTTATTTATTTATTCCATTTTCTCTGGTTAAGTCCAATTCTTATGCAGTTTCTTCTGTCTCTCTGCTGATTCTTCAATTTTTAAGATCCCAAGGTTCAAAAGGTCTTTGGGGAGACCTGGTTTGTATCCTGAACTCAGGAGCAAGTATTGCAGGTCCCAGTTTGAAAAAAGGAGCTGCTGATACTAATTATTTTTGTTGCTTGTTTATCTCTTGATGGTTCCTACAATCCAATTAAAATCATTGCTGTTCCTTGCAGGTGGCATGGATCTTCATTTGGATTTCAGGAGACATAAACAACAGCAGCTTGTGAAGGCAAGGCTTCTGTGAAGGGTAAATTCACTTTTGACAATTCACCATGAAATTCACTTTTGTTCCAAAAAATAAAAGTAAAAGAAATGCAGATGCTGTGGAGTGATCACAGGCCTCCAGCAGTGAAGATTTAAGATGGTAAATATTGTAAAGCTCTTAATAACCCTCACATCATGACTTATTTTAATGATATTGAATGAATTTGGTCTTGAATTACCAATAATTTCTGAGAAAGCTGTCACGAGAAAAAACAAAATGGGCTCTAGAAAAAAATACAATTTAAAAAAAAATAAAAATCACCATCCACTTTCAAACGATTCCCTGAGAAAACTATCTTTAAATGGCTGAGGGCAATTGGCATAATGATTTAAAGTTGGGCTGGCTGCATGTGGGTGCTGGCAGTGAAAAGAGAGGCAGCGTGGAGGCTGAGCTGTGAGACAGAGATTGCTCTAATGAAAGGCTCACGGTGACACTGCATGAACTCAATGTTTAGCCAGTGACGTTTGCACTCCACCAGAACCCAGGGGAGGCAATTAGGAGGGCTGGAGGAGGAGGGAATAATTTTACCTGTCAGGTTTGTAAGTGGGCAGCTCTGTGAGTGTGTGTGAATACTTGTGTGTGTGTGTGAAAGATCCAGAAACTAATGAAATAGAGAGGCTTGGCGGGCACTGTCAAGCCTGTGGTTAGAGGTGGGGAAAGAGCTGTTTCCAAACCCACAAGATTTATTTCTGGAGCTGGTGGGTAGGTGGGAGGCAAAGTTAGCAGGCTTTACCCTTCAGGGCTTTCATCTGCTTTAAATTCAGTTGAAAATATTGCTAATTGTAGCAGCTAGCAGGCAAGGTACCCATGTACATCTCACAGGTGACTTTACATTTTTATTTTAAATTTTTTTTCTTTTTTTTCTTTTTTTTTTTTCACTCTTTGATTTCTCAGGGTTTGACTAAGGAGCCATAGGTAGAGAAGGCTCCAAATTCAGTGTTTACAGCTCACAGGCCTCCCAATGGTGCAGCACTGCCCAGAATTAACCTGGCAAACCAGAGCTTTCCTTTTGGCATGGAAAATTGAACGGTGCTAAGCTGGTGTTAAAAGCTGTGCAAAAATGGTCCTTGCTCCAGGAGCTTGTTGATACCAGCACTGGTGCAATGCACAAATGTTCCTGTGCCCACAGGAAGGTTTGGCTGAAGTCTGATCTCAGTTTTGTGATCAGTGTGGTCTTCAGTGAGTGATGGACCCCAGATCTTTCATCTCATTGCTTTTAGGAGTTGTGGATCTGCAGTATTTTATATCCAAGGCAGAGAAAGCTGAGGAGTGTCACAAGAACTCCAAATCCAGGGTCCTTTTATTGTCAAATTCTTAATGATTTTCAATTTGGATGTGTGGGGATGATATTTTTCTTTTTTTTTCCCTCCTTCCCCAAACAAACCCTTCACCCTATTTCAGTGTTTTCTTGAGGCATGTCTATGTTCCTTGCAGTGGAAGAGGTCAGTGGGGACAGGACCTTGGACATAAACAAGATTTCAAACAGCCTGAATCATCTGAGGTCCCTCCCTGATTGTTTCCAGGACAAACCCCTACTGCAGGCACTGGAAGGAATTTCAAATTAGCAGCCAAACATCTCAGGAACTTGGTTCTGGTGCCCTGAACCAACCAGCAGTGATGGGTACAGGTGTCATTGCTTCTCCTCAGTGCCCACACAGGCACCTGCCCTGCCTCTGCCAGAAATGATTGGCCAAAACCAGTTCATAGAGTCAGAGAATATCCTGAGCTGGGAGGGACCCACAAGCTGTTGGTGTGAATATGAATATGTGGCTCAACTGCTGCAGCAAAGCAAATTCATCATCAAGCAGTGCTTTGAGCTAACACACTTGTGTGTCTCTGAGGCAGTTATTTGGGGGGAATATATATGAACTAGGGCTTAAAAACTTGGCTTGAGCTGAGGGCAGAGAAGACAGCTCACTTAGCCTGAGGAATGCTTTTGACAGAGACACCTTGTCGCCACATCTCTTGGCTGGGAATAAGTTGTACCTTTCCTGCAAATGGAAATATTTCTCTGAAGTCCAACAGCTGCAGGAACAGCAACTTGTCTCTTGATCACGTTTTCAGTTTTAAAACCCATTTCTAGTCCAGCAGTGAGGAGAAAAACCCAAAGCTCATTCAAATGAGCTTTTTAATGGAAAAAGTCACATTAAATCTAAACCAATTTCATGATCTTGTCTGAGTCATGACTTTTTAAAGACTGGGGGCTGAGGCTGCAGTTAACATTGCCTTAGCAATGCTCAGTACTTATCTGTGAGTAGAAAGGTAATGGTGGGGAAGGGCTTGTGGTGTTATTTTTCTGAGGGCCTGATCATTTAGCTATCTAATTTGGGAAGCAGGACTATCTCTGGCTGACTCTTATCACCCTTTCAGCGAGGCAGATAGCAGCCAGCACATTACTCAGCGCTGCCCCATGGATATCTGGTGTCTGAGTGTGTGTTACAAAGCGTGGCAGGCAGAGCAGTGAAACCTCTCAGTGCTGGGCACAGGGAAGTGGCTCCAGCCCCACAGGGATGGATTTGTCCTCTGGGCTTGTCCTCATCACCTGAGAGACCCTCGGTGGCTCTGCTCTGTTGTCACTCAATTATTTACTTCTCCTGGGGATTGAAAGATGGGGAGGGGATAAACTGTGATATAGGAAACTTTCCTAACTTGCTTTATAACTGAAATAATAATATGGGAAACTTTATTTATAGTTAGAGAAGGGCTTTCATTTTTTCCTATCTCCTGCTGTCTTCTCCCTGACAGCTGGTTGTGAGGCACCAGGGAGAAATTTAACCTCTTACTGGTGCTTTGCAGCTTTGTCTTCCCCACAGGGTTTCAATGTGGGTAGCTTCTGTGGGAATTTTTTTATTTTTTCTGTTTTGCAGATGGAAAATAGAGACATGCAGTTCAGAGGTGTCTGTAGGGAGTCTTCTGACTTGAAACAAAACCCTCAAACTGCTCCAAAATAACTTGTCAAGTCCTCTCCATGCATTCTGATGGACCTTATGGATTATTTTTATGGATGCTTGTGATGTAGAAAAGTGAAAATGGTCACTGCAGAGCTTGGAGAGCCATGGGTAGGGCCAGGAGGCTGGGTTGGTAGGAAGAAGGCCCAGGTTGCCCTTGCTCACCGGGATATGACACATCCCACACTGACCAGGTGACTGAGAAGCACCCATGGATTTGTCCCACCACCCTTAAATCTGTGCCAGTGCAAGCTGTCCCTTTAACAGGAACCCACTGCTATGTGTCTAGAGGGGAGCAGAGACAGAAAGGAAGCAATATTGAGTCACAGCAGTCAAGAAGGATCAAAGATTGGCTATTTTTGACACACAAAAGGGTAAGTGATGCTGAACTCTCTCTAGACTGATTGCAGCTGAACACAAAGCATTTTAACCTCTTAATCCTCACTCCTGAGTTATAGCCCCGACACTGAGGGCTTTGTGGCTTTTTGGAGATTCTCTGCTGCGTGTGACCCTTGTCCCAAGCAAATAAAACACACCCCTGGCTGCTGCACAGCGTGTGTTGAGTGTTGAGCGTGGTGCTAATCCTGCAAACTCGGGTTTTTTGCCTCCCTCACTGACCATGAGTGGAATTCATGGGAATTCTGACAGAGAAAAGCAATCAGGTTGGATGAGGCTCGGAGCAACCTGGAATAGTGGGAAGTGCCTCTGCCCATGGCAGAGAGGTTGGAACAAGATGATCTTGAAGGTCACTTCCAACCCAAACCATTTTCTGTCATCTGTGGACTGTGGATGTAATTTCTCATTTCCCATTTTGATTTGTGGAAGCAGAACCCCAGTTTCACCTCACTGTCCTGAGGACAGCCCTAACCTCCCTGAGTTTCCCCTCAGAGAAGCTGTTCCTGGGCTCTCCTCTGTCACCTTCCCACCCTGGCCATTCAGGTATCCCCTCTCCAGATCCTGGAAGGTTCCTCTGTGCTTCCCACCACGTGGACTGGTGTTCTCTCTGAATCCACATCCACTGATTGTAGACATGAAAGCATTATTTTGGTTTGAGCCTTGTTTGTATTATTTTTGGTTTGCATATTTGGGTTTGACACAAAACCCAGCAGAGAGACTCTTACTTAGCCAAGGCCATTTCTGCATTCACTGCAGATGAGCGTGGTGCTCCAGGGAACCAGTTTTATTCCAGGCTTTGCCAGTGATTCATTTCTGGATGCTGCCTGTGTGATTCCCTCTGGGCCTCAGTTTCCTGTTCTGTAAAATGGAGATAATACCCTTTCATGGCACTGGGCTGCTTTGAAGCCTGTGCAAAATTACTCTGATGTGTTTGGATGAAAGTTTCTATAAAGCAGATTTAAAAAAGCATGCAGCTCTCATTGAGGGGTTTGTATGGAGTGATCAGGACCCCAGAATTACTTCCCAAGGATGAATGTGTCTGTGTTGAACCCTCAGACAATGCTGAACACTGAAACTATATTCATGTAACTCTTCTAAAAGCATCCACTGTTGGTGCCCATGGCAGGGTTTGCTTCTATTCATTCTTTTTGTTTGTTTTATGTAAATCCTTTTTCCTTCTCATTGAAAACACAAACAAAAAAAGGGATGACCAAAAAAAAAAAAATTTTGCTCTATAAGCCCCATAAAATTGATTCAACGTGAAGAAGATTTTAGCAGGACCAACCCTCTCTGCCTATCTGTGTGATTTTAAAAGAAACTCTCCTCTTTCTCCTGGCTGTCATAATATGGCAAGGAAAAAATACCCTGAAAGCAGAAATGAAAGAGAAAATGAAGAATTTTGTCTCCTCGCCTTTCTCACTCCGGTCCCTTTATGTGCTCTCCCACCACCCCCTCCTCCACGCCCTCCCTCCTGCTCTGCCTCAGTTCCCATTGAAATGTCAAATGCAGCAGTTGTCTGCGAGTGAAAGAGGGACTCCCTGGTGGGAACAGGCTGCCCTTCTAACCTGAAGGCCTGGGCTGTTCTCTTCTCCCCTTTTTGGTGTTTCCCATCCCACTTTCTCAGCAGATGTTGTGTGGGGCAGCACAGGCTGTAAAGGAATGAGTTTCTTTTCACCTGGCCATGTGAATGGGCTGGCACAGAAACCCTGGCTTATTCTCTCAGACTCTGGCAACAGCTTACACAGAAAGAGATTGTTTCGAAGAGCTGTCTCTTTTCTTTCTTTTTTTTTTTTTTTAGACGAAGATAGGGGAAAAAAGGCTGAGAGATGCTGGCTGTATTTTAAGCTCCCTCCTTGGGTGCCAAAGGAGTCCTTGGAGTTTTGTTGCTGCTACTTTTGTTCCTTTTATAGTTTCCATTCAAGCCCCAGGCTTTCAGCTCCCCTTTGTCTTAGTCCTACTTTTCCCAAGCAGTTGACATGAGAATTAGTTCAGAAGGATGGTGGAGGTTCATCCAGGAGCGTTGCCCCATTTTAGTCCAGGCCTGTAGTTTTTGACTCTTTAGTGAAAATTTGGAAAAGAGTGACATTTCCCATGCTTCTGCAAGGAAATTATTTAGTCTCAGGTCAGCTCTGTCTGAAAACATGTAACAACAGTGTGCAAAAATGCACAAATTCAATCCTAATGTTGAGTTTTGTCACTGTGCTACTTAAGATTGGAGAGGCACCTTAAAGGTGGAAGAAATAGTAGGTGCATGAGTTTTCACCTTTTCTCCCTTTTTTTGGCTCCTAGTTTTTCTGTTTAATGTGACTGGTTGTTTTCTGTAGCCTGCTCTCTCTCCCTTACCAGGACCTTGGGGCATCTTAGAGTTGGTCAATTGAACCACACCAGAAAGATACCCAGAAGAGATATTCCCTCCCTTGCATTGGATGTCTTGGCTTGGCACCTTCAGAGCACTGTCACTTATCCAGCTCACTTTTGGCCATGTCTCTGTGCCCAACTCATTATATCTAAAGTTTATATATATTCAAGAGCAAATTATGCACATGGCTTGTGAATTATTTGATTGTCGGCGTGAGAAACGCACACGCTGCTGATCCTGAGAAATGGAGCTGTCATTTGCTGATTTAATGAGTAAATAAGGAATTATTCTGAAATACTGTAGGGATATTATGCCAGTGGTTCTCTTTTGGTCTTTATACACATTTTAACTCCAGTTGTTTTTTTGTTGTGTGTGCGTGTGGTTTTTTAAAAATCTGTAGTTTATTTTCGCAGTGGTGCTTGGAAAGCTGTAAATGATCCACAAGGAATTAACAGACAAAAATCTCTGGCTCTGCTCCACCCTATTGAAGTCAATGGCAAAACTCCCATTGAATTCAGTGGAAGTAACAACTAGGCCCTGTGAGAGTAAACAATAAATCAGTTTTATAATCACAATATTTCTCTACATCCTGCTCTTAGTGCTTTATGTGGCAGAGGTGTTAGGTGCTTGTATGATGATAAAAGGCCCAGACAAATCACAAACAGCTCAGGTGAAATACAGGCTTGCAAAGGTGAAATTTCTAAATTTGAAAGCTTTGGGTAAGCTTCACCTTTCAGGCAGTATTTTGGAAACCTGCACTCCAATTCAGTTAATGACAATTCATTTTGAGAGGTTGAGCTGCCTCTCCATCCATCACGTAGCCAGCAGGTGCAGGAGAACATTTTCCTTTTCTAGTTTAAAAAAGTGCAGTTTTTAGAGACATGGGAGTGTAAGAATCAGCAAACTGATTCTCCTGCCTGGAAAAGTGGACATGTCACAAATCCCATTCAAAAACTGATCAGGAGGAGATGGAGCATCTCCTGTCAGATATCCTGCAAATATGGTGCCTGTGGTTAGAAGTTTGCAGAAGCTTTTATTCCTGTGTCTGCTCTGGCACATCTCAGCATTAAAACTATTCTGTTAAATAATAGGAAGGTATAAATAGCTCAGAGGTTTAGTTCTTATTCAGCCTGTTCTGTCAGTGGACTCCAAATTATTTGATTAAGGAAACAAATATCAGTATCTTACATTTTGCATGGGGGAGCCCATGGGTCCATGGCACGGCCAGATATTCAAGGATGGAGTTCAGTCTTTTCCTAAGTCCTAGTCTAGCATCTTATCCCCTGCCTTTTAAAGGTTTTATCCCTAAAATGTGTCTTAAGGGCTCTGTATTGTAAAGTTTTCCTATTGATTCCTTCCTTGGAGTTTGTGCCTTTTGGAGGAGATGGGGCATTGATAATTGCTTCAGCTGTTCTTGACTGTTACAGGGCACTTCAGCAGAACTGTGTAGCCTGAGTGCTTGTGCTTTGTAAAGTTACCCTTTGGCCCTGCAGAATGGGAGGATTTACAGGTTTAGCCTCCTTGATTTGTTCTGAATTATTTTGTATGAGCTATTCATGGAGGGTACAACAGAGCTGAAGGTAAGGCAAGGTTGTTACTATACTATCCAAAGATGAGAGCCACGGAAATAAAGTGCTATTGTTGCTCTTCAAGCAATGACACTGACTGAAATAAAAGACATCTGGGTAGGAAATAGCAGCCTGCTTCCAGGGAGCATCCATGGTGTACCTCAGCTTGCCATGAATGCTAGCCCTGCTAGGCAACCAGGAAAGGGATCTGCAGGCAGCCATGAGCCAGGCCAAAGCGAGAAAAAGAAAAAAAGCCTAACCCTGAGAAAAAGGGGTGCATTCTTCCTAATTGTGCTTTGGAATGGAAGTCTTTTTATTCTTGTCTTTTGTTGCATTTTTCCTCTTCCTTTTCACGCCCCAGCAGCAGCCTGGGGGTCTCAGTGCTGGGAAGTGCTGGGTGGCCATGTCCCACCCTTCCAGCTCTGCCTGGCCTCCAGGTGGGTTTGGGACTCCTTGTGGGAGAACTGCAGCACCTCTGCATGTTCATCTCACAATCTCTGCCCTGGGGGCTGGGTCAGACTGCAGTGTTGGCCCTTAGGAAGGGAGGGTGAACCCTGCCTGAATCTGCTGAAGAACAGAGTCTGGCTGTGGGTGATGGCAGAATTGCAGTTTCACCTAAGGATAAGCATCCAGCCAAAACTGACAGGATTTTTTTGAAGTGGCTGGTGGCCAGCATCAAGTTCAGAGTGTTTGGAACATTTAATAGATGTTCATAAATAAAACATAAATATCTCTGAGCAGTACTTTGAAGAAGGCAGTGGTGGACAGGAAGAGGTGTGAAATAGGATGCCCAGGGTTAGGCAGGAAGTCAGTGGCAGAGAGAATTGAATGTGGCTCTCCCCTGCCCAGGCTGTCACCCTCACTTCTGGGCCATCTTTTCTCTCAGCAGTTTGTGCAAGCAGACTAAACCTCACTCAAAATCAAAGTGTGAAGGACAGCAGAAAGCAGAGGGGGCATTGCTCAGGGGAGAGAGAAATGGCTTTGGGCAAGAGCTGAGAGAAGCTGGGGCAGCACAGGGCAGCAGGGCAAGAGCAGTGGCAGCACCAGTGAAAAATGCTCTGAGGTTGTAAGGAAGCAGGAGCAGGAGCTGTCTGGGTGAAGAGAGAAGTTCCCCGTGGTGATGGTCTCACCTCTCACACACATTTCTTGTTGTCTGTTTTGCCTTTCATGTTTCCCTGTTCTCCCTTTATTATTAGATGTGCACGGATTCTCAAAATCTTTATCAAAGTTCTTGACTTGATTAATGAAAATATATCGTGTGTGCCTCCCATCTTTAAACAATGGAGCTGTGATACCCTCTGGAGACCCGGAGGTGCTGGAAGTAACCCAAGGCTTCCCCTCCCTTTCAGCACAGGCTCAGGTTGAAGTGCAGGGAAGGCTGCAGGCAGGGCCAGCTGTAGCTCAGGCAGCAGCCTCAAGAGGGAGGGAAGGCTTTCTCACAGGCTTTTATGACCAATGTTCAAAGGGAAATGCCTTTAGAGAAGAAAAGGCTGGGCTTTCTGGCTGTACAAAACTCAGACCTGCAAATCTGTTCCGTGGCTTTGTTTTCCCTGATGCTTCTCTTCTACCTAATCCTTCCCTTTTGCTCCTGCTGATGGCTGGGGACTTCTTTTCTCAGCCTGGGGGCTTTAAAGCTTAGTCTGGGATGAGGAGTCTCACCTAAACAGATTCAAGTCGGCACCTTTTCTCCTCGGTCATCATCCCTGTGTATGACAGGACAAATAGCCTGGTCAGGAGGGGAACAAACTGATTATTTCCCTTGAACTGAAGGATCCCCTGGCCCTGTGTGGTTGATCACTGGACAAGAGCAGCACAATTGGACAAATGACCAATATAATAGCTAACAAATGGAAAACACTGCTGCCAGCAAAGGAGCTGGCTATTTAAAGGCAGCAAGAGGTTTGCAGCACCAGCCCTAGCAACAAGGACAAAAGTTATTCCAAACACATGAGGCAAAGCCACCATGAACCCACTGTAGCATGCTATTAATAGGAAGGGGGCCTTCATTAATTTCTTAAAGGGTGATGCCAAAACATCAGAAGAAATTTGTGGTGCACATAAAGGAGCAGCACGTTGCACTGTATCTAATTGCCAGAGTAATTATTTTCTGCTATGCAAATTACCAGGAACAAATCCACTGCAGTACATCTATGTGTATTTAATTATCATCAAGAGCTGGAGTTGAGGGACTAGATTTAATATGTTCATAATGAAATAGCCAGAATTTGTGTGTGCATTTGCAGAGAACTCGTTATTTTGCCACAGCTGGATTTGTTTATTTTAAATAAATCATTATGGCAGATACAGTTTCTGCGTGCTTGCCCATCTGCTGATTTATCTTAAAAACTGTGGTTTCATTTCTATGGGTGGTTTCTATCAAACACACATCACCCCTCTTGCTTGCAAGCTGCATGTTTCTGTAGGATTTAAGGAGCAGCTCAATGGCAAAGAAAAGCCATTTTGTCCTTGGATAAACAAAGGCTGGAGGAATAGGAGGAATTAGGACCACCTGGGTGGGTTAAGATTTTGTAAAGTTTTGGGTCTTCATACTTAGAAGCTTGTTGTGGTTTAAAACCAGGACAAGGATGAAAACTGGAATTCTAGCAGCACTCATTTGTAAGCCAAACCTCTTACTATTCAATGTCTATTTGATGGTGTGCATGAGGCAAGTTAATACTTTTGGTTTCTAGGGAATATTTTATATTTTCTCATCATAGCAAGAAACAATAGAAGTGTACACAGGATGCAGGATTACCACTCTGAACCTGACATGCTTCTTCCCCTCTTAAGCTTCAGAATTTCTGGGCCAGAGCTTTTCTAAAGGTATTGGGATATCATTTCAAGGCTCAAGTTATAAGAAAAATATTAAAACTGGGAAGAAATACTTTTGCCACTTTGTCATATTTTGGTGGTTTTCTGTTAATGGAACTCTTGGAAAAAAAAAGATCTGAAATCCAGCAGCGTAGGTGGCTGTTCAGCCAAGAAAAATCATGTTGTGTAGTCCCCAGGAGCAGTGTGTGTGACACGATCCTGTTAAGAACTTGGAATCTGCAGCTCTGGAGGAGATGCTCCGGTCAGGACAAGTGATGGGTAAGGACAGATTTATTTCCTGTGTCTCCTGCCGTGCAGCTTTGCTTACCTTGATCTGGCAGCACCAGCCTGGATGCAGTTGGCTTCCACTTAACACCCAAGTGTTTGTGGTGGTCGCTGTTTCAAAAAGCAGGAGGGAGGCTCCAGGCTGCCCCGGTCCCAAGTGCCAGGGGAGTGCCAGGTGAAAACGTGGCTGCAGTGCCATTAGGAACACAAACCACTGCCAAGCCTTTGTGCTCCTTTGTTTCCTCTTGCGGATACCCACTCCAGTTACAAAGCACAGGGGTAACAAAGGGTCACCAAGGTACCGTGCTGTGTCACGGCGGTGGGCTGGGGCCAGCTTCTGGTGACATTTCCCTGACGGTGCCCACAGGACCCTTTTTCACAGTGTCCCTGAGCTGGTTTGTGCATAATTGATGGGTACCCTGAGGTTCTGCCTCCCCCTCCTCCCCAGGACGTCCTTTTCTGTGTTAGTTTATTTTTTAAATAATTAAGAGCCTCTGTGACTGCCTGCCTATCTGTCCCGCTGGAATTCCTCTCCAGCTGCTCTCATCCCTTTCCACAACCCCTCCTTTTCCTCCCCAACACACTTTTCCTTTCACTGCATTTTAAAGGGGTGTCTTTTATTTTTGCTTTGTGCAATGAAACTTTTTCAATGAGATGCCCCTTTGCTGCTTGCTGGTGTCCTGAAATCTTTCCTGCCCAGATATTGAAGCAATCCTTTGATGCAGGGTAACTCTTGCCTGATGGGCACCTTCTCCCCCTCCAAACCACAGTGATAAATTCCCAGCAGCATGAAGGGGTGTGTGCAGCTGGGGATGGCCAGGGCACCCCATCCCCACCCTGTTTGTCCCCTCCTGTGGCTGGTGGTGGCTGCTGTGGTCTGACCCACATGTGAGTTGGTGCGGCTGATGTGGATATGAGGTGATTCCAGCAACACTCCATGCATCTTCTGAAGGTTTTGGGAGCAAGGTTAAGAGTCTGCTCCCTCTCTCCTCCCAGAGCATCCATTTCACTGTGGTGCCAAGCAGCAGAGAAGCTGTGGCACATCTTAATGCTACTGGGAAAATCAGCTCTTGAAGGTGTTGGCTTTCCTTCTGCTGCCATGATTGCCTCTCTTCCCAAGGGAAAGTCCTCCAAGTAGAAAAGAGAAGCCTCAAAGCACAGTGGAGCTGCTGGAGATACTTGCTCTATGTTTTGGGCTTTGTAAAAGTGGTCTGCATCAAGGGTGGATGATGTAGCCCTGGTAGAAATTGTGATTTTTGTGTAAGAGCCTGAGATCTCAGGGCAGCGCTGGTTTCTGGGCATGGATTTGGGAGTGAGAAATGCTAAGACCATGCATTTCTCTTTTCATTGTCCACAGAAGATTTTGTCAGGTTGCTCCTCTTGACCTCATATGAAGACCATCTACCTATTTTAATCACTTAATAAATAAACTTGCTCCCCATCTCTGCTTGCCTGGGCTTGCTGCTCTCCAGATCCCCGTTTTAATTGACACACAGCTTGTGCTGTGGCTGGGGGCTGTGCCAATAACTCCCATATTCCAGGCATGGCAGGCAGATAGGCCCCCTCCCTCCAACACCATCATTCCAAGCAAACATCAGACAAGCCCCTGGCTTTGATGTGGCTCCTGGGCTTGCAGCCTCAAAAGAGGAATCTTTGGAGCCCCATTTGCACCGTTCCTCATGCCAGAAATTGCAGCAATGTCACAACAGCCAAGCAACCGGGTGCTCAGCATGGCACAGGGAATATTTTGCAGCTCCTCAGCAGACAGGGTTGTGCTGAAGAATAATCAAGAGCAGCAGCCTGAGGTCGGCAGGGATTTGGGCTGTGAAAATAATAATAATCAGGGATGGGGAATGGGTGATAGGGCTGTTGTTGGACCATCTGAGGCACTTGTCAGAGGACATTAGCCCTGCAATTAGGAGAAGCTGGGGAGGAGGGAAGGGAAGACAGCAAGAACAGTGCTGCAGCAGGGAGGGCTTTGTGTCAGCATACAAAGCTTTTTTCTCAGCAGGGCTGCTGGGATTTGCTCAGGTCCCCTCCCAGATAAATTAACTCAGTACAACACCTGCTCCTTTAATATGGCCAGGCTAACTCCACTGAAGACCTGGCCTTTCTTTCCCTTTCTTTTGCTTTTTTAAAATTTTCTTTCTTTTTTTTTTTAAATGACATTGAAGCAGCCTGTGAACTCCTTTCTCTTGTTTTCTTCCACCTCTAAACCACCCTTTCTCATGAAGGCTGAGAATGTTTCCCCCCATAAGAAGGGCTGGGAAAAAAACCAACCAAACAAAAACAGTTGAAAGATNAAACCAAAAAAAAAAAACCAAAAAAAGAAAAACAACCCCCCCCAAAAAAAAAAAAAAAAAAAAAGAGCCCAAGCTGGCAAGAGGTGAAGGGTATGTAATTGCTATTCCTTCTGCAGCCCACTAAAGCTGCATGCTTTAACCATCTGAGGACAGCAGGAAATTTTCTCTTCCAAGAGAGTCAAATGTGGGGTTTGCATTTTCTTTCTTTTCGGGAGGGGTGTGGGGTGAAAGAGGTGGGCTTCATTTTCATTGGGATTAGCTAAAGCTCCTTCCACTTTTATGCTGGCAACATGAGGTTTCATCAGACCTCTGATCCTGCCCTGAATAAAAATATAGCATTACTGTCAAGCAGAGCAGAGGGCTTGAACTTTACTGGATTAAAGCACTGGATTCGAGGCAGCTCTTGGCTTCGTGGAGGGAGGTGTGGGGGCTCCTCTGCTCCCAAACTCAGCTCAGGCACAGGGGAGTGCTATCTGTGCTGCTGGCTGAAAAACTTCAGCCTGAGTTTTCTTCCAGGATGTTTTGTTTGATGCTCAGCTGTCCCCTCGCTGCAATTCCATGGATTTATCCTTGACAATGCCCCATTGGCAGCAGGCTCCCTGTCAGTGGGGTGCACCTCCTATTCATGGAGATGTATGCAAGAGTTTAACTGCAAATAAACGCCACATTTGCTTATGGCTTGGTGTTTGCCTTTCCCATATGAATAAACATCCCTGGCTGCTCCTCTCTGTCCTGCCCACACCCCTGAGAAAACTTTCACAGCCTGTTTGCTGCCCTTGGCTCTCAGTTTGCTCTTTGGACACTTTTCTTGCCAGATTTTGCAGGTTTTTTCTGACCTCTGCTGATGGTCCAATGTGCTGTGGTTTAATGGTGTGTTTTACAAGGGAGCAGAAGCCTCAAAGCATCTACCCTTGCCTTGTTGTGTGTCCTGCCTCCCATCTCGGTGAGCTTGGGCGTATCCCCATATGTCCAGTAATGAGCATGGGCTAATTGCTTAGGCAGATAGAAAAATAGATAGGTAATTTGTAGCTATTTAATTTTACATTAGGTGGAGGGATGTAGGGGCAGAGGCTAATGTTGTTGGCATTTCTTTTCAGGGTTGTTAACCAGATATGCTGCCTCTGGGGCATAACAATGCCTCCCTCGGTAGAGCTCTAATACTTTTATTACATTCTTATTAATTTAGCAATGGCCTAAAGTCTGTGAGGCACCTTCCAAGGCATGATCCCTGCCCTGAGGACCTTGCAGACTAATTCCAGAGCATGATACAACCGGGGATTACTCAGTGAGAGCAAGGGCCTGATGGAGTAAGGAATGGTTTGTGTTTGATAAATGGATAAGGATGAATCAGTGCAAGAGTTAATCACGTTGTTCCTTACAGGCACATGGGGATAAAGCAGCTCCTCAGGAGGTCTGTGGTGTCTTTCAAGCAGGGACCAGAGCTGGAGGTGTCTCCTGTCTCCCAGATCCACACGGATGGCTGCTCTGGGAAGCACCACGTGCAAGAAGCTATGTGAGTAAATGCTCTATCAACAAAAACCTTGGCTGTAACCTCCAAAATGGGCCATGTCCTGTCCCCCAGAAACACCAGCAGCTCTGCCTCCACCTCCCCTCTTAGCCCTTTGGGGGCAGAGGGCTGGGGGAGGTTTTTTTATTTGGAGTGAAATGGTAAAGCTGCGTCTTTTTGCCACGGATTTCAGCTCTTGGGAAGGCACAAAGTGATGGTCCCAGACAAAAGAACCATGCAGGAAGCTGGGAAAGGGCCGGAGGGGAGCGGGGGCTGGAAAAGGGCTTAAGCTCAGGGGTGGCCAAAGGGTCCCCCTGCCCCCCAGCACCTGTCCTCCCTGTCTGAGCCTGTGAGCTGCCCAGTGCGGCCGTGGGACAGATGGGTCTGCAGCAGCTGGGGCAGCTCAGGGATGAAAGCCAGAGCAGGAGCCCTCCCCTCACAGCCCCGGCTGGGGGAGCCAGGGGGGAACATTTGGTGTCCATGTGGCATCTGGCAGCAGAGTTTGCTTCTCTGGCATTTCCTTTGGTGAAAGGAAGAGCAAAGCAATTCCTTTCCAAGCAGCTGCTCCGCTCCTCTGGGAGGGAACAGCATCCTCCTCCTCCCCGGCCTGGCCCTTTGGCAGGGTGCTGCATCCCAGCCCCCTAAATTAACACCCCCAGCCCCAGGTAAACATCCTTACACTCATTTACTCGCTCATATTTTTCTACTACTGAGAAAAGAAAACCTCTCTGCATCACTTACTTTAAGAAGGAGTTGCTGTGGCAACTGGACGCCACACTTAAAGTGCTTGGCTCTGTCTTCTTGACATCATTGTTTGACTTCCAGTTGCTGGAGCAACAGATCTCTGGGAAGAACCAGTGTGGCTGAGGTTTCTCTTTCTTTCTTCCTCCACGTTGCTTTTCTCTGGGGCCCCAGAGCACCAGCAATGGTTTGCTTTTCACTGAAGACACACACACTGTTAACATATGATGGGAAGATGTCAGGCAGCAGCAGAAGGAATGGGGGTAAGGTCAAGGGCTCCTTACAATGGGGGAATTCCTACAAAACTGAAAAAAAGAGAGAGAGGATGAATGAGCCGTTATGTGTCCCAGGATCAGAGGGTTAGAGAAGTGCCTCCAGCACACTCAGTGTCAGGCATTTGCCATGTAATGCTTTTCTGTTGATGGTTCTGAGCCCCAGGTTTTCCCAGAGCAGAGACACAGCTGGGGTGACAAGCAGAGAATGTGAAATGCCATCAGATATAAGTCAATACCACAATGTAGCTCCTTCATTTCCTCTTAATGAAATATTAGACTTACAGCTTCCTTCCAAAAACTTTTTCTTGCTGTCCGTGGTGTCTCTGGCCAAGGAGCAGCTGTGTAACCCATCCCAGATACCTTTCTGCTGCACTGGGATGCAGGAGGGCATATGGGACAGCTGTTTACTTAATTATTGCTCTCTAAAAGCTGCCTGTCCTCCGTGGGAATTGTTCAGGGCTCTGGCTGTAGCCACACAGGGTGGTTGGGGGTGCTGCCCATCGGGTGCACCAATGTCACCATTGTCACCATGTCCCCACTGGCACAGGGGTATCTTGGTGATGCACTGGGACTTCAAGAGCCAGAATAATGTTCTTGGTCAAAATGCTTACAGCTAGCAGTGCTCAGCTCCATTTTCACTGGGTTTATGCACTGTGGTGGCTGCTGACACCCAGGTCCTGCCTCAGCACCTTGGGTGAGCTGACATCGTGGTCCTGCACAGAGCTCCTGGTGAGATGTGTCTGCTTTTCCCAGGGTCATGGACTCCTGGAATGGTTTGAGTTGGAAATGACCTTTGAGATCACC
Organism: Ploceus nigricollis; assembly: GCA_013399945.1. Taxonomy (NCBI): domain Eukaryota; kingdom Metazoa; phylum Chordata; class Aves; order Passeriformes; family Ploceidae; genus Ploceus; species Ploceus nigricollis. The sequence goes on along the minus strand of VXBC01010008.1, from coordinate 683,713 downwards.
AGTTCCCCCTCCCTGCCACGGGGTGGGGGTTTTCTCTGGGATTAGTGCTTGCAGAGTTTGAGGTGACAACAGCTACTGACTCTCAGCCTGATGCTGAATTCCCAGCTCTCTAGGGCTGACTTTTGAATATCTCCCTGGCAGGAGGCTGACCAGGTGTGGTGTAAAGGCCAGGGCAGGAGGGAGGCTGGAGGTGGGATGATGGATGCACTGGAATAAGCTTCTGGTGAAATGTCAAAGCCAGGATTGGTTTTTGGCAAGGACTTTAATCTTAAAACCTTAATTATAAACTACAGCACTTTTAGTAGGCTAAACATTTCTTTGATTACCTGATAACACAACCATAGGATTTCAATTTGTATAAGTAAATGAGGAGAGGCCTTAAGTGATGCTGTTGGATGGGCTAGGATCCGTGAAATTTAAAGTGCAGTTTTTAATTGAAATGGATTTGAAGTTAAATGTTAATTTGGAAAACAAAAATTGAGAAGTAGTAATAAAATGATGTTAAATCTCTTGGTGTCAAGATAAAGGCAACTATCATTAAAAGGTACTTAGACTCATAGAATCATTAAGGTTGGAAAAGACCTCCAGGGTCATCAAGGCCCACTGTTAACCCAGCACTGCCAAGTCCACCACTAAACCACGTCCCTCAATGCCACAAAATTACTTAAAAACCTGAGATTTTCTTGTTCTGAGAATTCTTGCTAAGGTATCTGGCTGTCCAGCTCATACCACATTTCCATATATATACAAAAGTGCAAACTTTTTCACAATGAAGTTATGGTTTCAGTATTACACCCTCAATGCCCACAAAATACACAGAATTCAAATTAACAAATATACATGCCTCAAAGTCTACACAATGTCAGCCACAAATATGCAGGCAAGAATGCTGGTTGCTAGAGCTTGGAGTTAGCTATTAGTGAACATTTGTATGGTGCTCAGATAATTTGTTCTTTAAATGCCACACATGTACCACATGGTTCAGATGTGGTTTGAGGAGCTATAAAATGGGATTTCAAACTGGTTCTGTCCCCACTCTTAAAGCCATGGCTCAATTAGGGCTCGGATGCATCTCAGCTCTAGGGCTGGCATCCTGAGTCAGGGATTTGTGACTAGCTGGGGTTTGTGGGAGCTGAGAGGCACGGATGCAGCTGCTTATTAGTGAATTTGTGCACGTGCCAGTCTGCAGTGAAATGTACTTGAAATAACCTATCCTAGATGCCTCTATGAGGATGATGGCCCTGATGATTTAGCTATTTCGGTTCCAGCTTGAATTATTCATGTATTTGAAAACACTCATGAATTATTTGTGTTTTCGCTAAATATATAATTTAAAACCCCAAATCCTTCCGACAAAATATAATATTTATTCATTTCTCACTGCTCTGATGTGCTGCCCCTACCCTGAGACAGCCCTTCAGCCCGAGGCTCGTGGGGAGATGTGGAGTCAGGGCACAGTGAAGGCATCAGCATCCCTGCCTTGACCTGTGCCCACAGGGAACCAGGAAAGATTCTTCCCTGTCAGCAAGAAAAAGGAAGACTTATAAAACTTACATCTAGCCCCAACTTGTTTTCTTTAACTTCTGGGCTCTGGGTTTTGGGGAATGGTGACTATCTCGCACACATGGGTTTAGGATTTAGCGGCTGCTTTCACAAGCTGACACACCTGGATTTAAGGTGCCCAGCAGTGGATCAAAGGAGCTTGATCCCTGTGATGGAAACTCCTGATCTGGTGCAAATTCACCACCTGGTTCAAATGCATTCGACAGCTTTGTGACATACCTTGATCCTGGGAACCTTTCTGCCAAGTCCAGAGCTGTGTGTCAGCTTCAGACTGACATAATGTGGCCAGCTAACTCAAAGCTGCAGCACATCCCATCGTGTGCTCAGGCTAATTCAGCAAAAATGTGTTTGTGCTTGATCCAGATCGAATCTGCCCTGCCACGAAACCTCAGAGTACAGCAGATGTGATATTAATAGATGTGCAACCACAGCCTGAGCCTCTCCCCCTCCTCAAACATCTGCAGAGAGGGGGGACGGCAGGGCTGGGAGGAGGCATCCTGCAGGGACAGCACTTCTGCTCTCGTTTAACTGTGTGAACTTCCCAGAGCTTACATTCATTTTAAAGAAAGCACTTTGGCATAACTGACAAAAAAATCTCGTCCCTTCACCTCGGGGGATTTGTTTCTTCCAGGGAAAGTTTGAGTACCTGCTCTCTAATGAAGCATCTTAATACACCATGTAGTTTTTATCTTTTTTCTTTTCCCTCACAGCTCTTTCACTGCAGTAAAACTGCCACAGTAACAGTAGTTTTTTAACCTCTTTGGGCTTCATATTATCTTAATGATCTTGATTTCACCTGAACATAATATTGGCCTGAACTGCCCAGTGCCACTGCTGAGCCCTTGAAAAATGTCCTTTCCATTTGGTTGCTTCTGAGAGACCAAGATCTGTGTCCTTCCCTAGTTAAAAAAAGAAAAAAAAAAGTTAAAAAAAAGCCTCATAGTTTTCCATCAGATTCCCTGGTCTTTTTACTTCTACATTGACACTACATTCCAGCAGAAATCTTTCATTTTCGATGCTTCTGTCATAAGACTTTAGATTTCCCCCCCTCCCTATTAGCTGATTAATGTGCTTTCATTTTGTCTAAAGTGTGTGTGTGAGTGTGTGTGCGTGTCCTCAACAAAAGCCTTTTCTCTCTTCATCTCTGTGTTCTGGGACTGAGGCCAAGTTGTGATTGTAATAATGTAATCTCTCCTGAATACTTGAAGTGATGGGAAAAAATGAGATTTTGAAAATGAAATAGATTAATCTATACAGCTAGGGGGGGAAATAATGCATTTTAATTAGCTCTTGAGAGTAATTTTCCTTAAAGTAGTACAAGCCAGGTGTGCAAAAGTATTCTGCTGCCTTAAGAGTCTGGTTTCTCCTTCTGGAGTCCTTGGAAAACAAGTGACAAGTGACAAGTTCATTTGGGATGCTTCTGTTGAAGGGACTGAACATAAGGTAACTTGATGGGACCTGATTTTTTAGAGGCTGCACTTAAGGACCTATCTGAAAATCAAGCTCCTCTCCCCCTAAAAATGCCTCAAACCCTGAAGCAGCTGCTCACTTCAGCTCGCAGGAGGACTCTGGTTTTTTGTGTGCTGGTGCACACAGGGGAAGGGTGATTTATCAAGTTGTTTTATTTAACTTTTGTTCAGGATGAGATCATTCCCTAAAAGGTGTTCACAGTTTATTCCCTTGCTGGCTGGGGCTGCTGTCTGTTCTGCAGGCAGGAGGGCAGGGAATGAGGGAGTTTTTCACCAGGCAGGGGCCTGGGGCTGTGTTGGAAGAGAAAAGCTGTAACTCACTGTGTACCTGCTCCTGCTCTGCCTGCTTGGGAAACAAAAATCACTTGTCCATGGTGTGGTGGCTGTGCCCATTCTCACAGACTAGGCTGGGAGAAGACACCCAGGCAGTGGCTGGTGAGCACCTTCCATACAGCCAACACACTCCAGTGACTTTTGATTGTCAGACAATGCTCATTATACCCTTAGTTATGAAGCCACCTCAAACATTCACCCTAATTTCTTTTTCTTTAATGGTGGAGGAGCAGTTTTCTGATGGTACAGCAAATAAAGTGTCACGACTGGGGCTGGAGAAGTGTTTGATTCATTGATAAAGATGTTTATTCAGAGGATCATGGAATGGTTTTGTTTGGAAGAGATTTTAAAGATCATCCAGTTCCAACCCTTGTGCCATGGGCAGGGACACCTTCCACTAGGCCAGGTTGCTCAGAGCCCCATCCAACCTGGCCTTGAACACTTCCAGGGATGAAAAGGTTTGGGTGATTTTTGGCTGACTGAGTCTGGTCTTTTCCCAGAACCACCCCCACTTCTCCTGTTCCATCTGCTTAACAAAACTCCCATCCTGGAGTGCTAACAAGCTCCTCAACCTCCTCTTTCAGCCCTGCTCTACAACCAGCTGCAAAGGACACATCATTTTAGAGAATGTGCTGTTTTACCTCAGTCTGAGTTTTATATCCCAGCCAGGCATACTGAAATTTTTCAAACTTCCTTTTCAATCAGTCACTTTGGCATCGTAATGGCTTGGGTTGCTCTTTTCTTAAGTCTGTTTTAATTCTTTACCTTTGTGTTTTAGCAGCAAGTTGCCTTGAATTTACAGTTCCTGTTGAATTCCTCTATGAATAGCACCTAGGTTTCCTACTCTGCAGCTGCAAACAAGGTTTAAAAGCTTTTGGGATTTCTTGGCAGCTAATAACTCCCAGACTCCAGCATAGTTCATTTTCAAAATGTTTCTCATGCTTCAATCTGGACAGCGTTATGCAGGTCAGGGAATCCTGTCAGACTGGGGGCCAGGGGAGGATGTTCCATCAAAAGCTTTTTTGGCAAATTAAAGGGGGAAAAAAAAAAGGCCAAAAGGACCTTTAGGAATACTGCTTAATATCCTTTCCATCCAAAATAGGAAAAGCACCTGTAACTGATGCCAAGCACAGGACAAAATAAATAAATAAAAAAAAAATCCCCAAGCAAAGACCTCCAACTGGAAATATTTCCTGAATGATCTCACTGAGAATCCCGTAAGTGGCTGGATCAGTTTTTGGGAAAAGGGAACATGGGCTTGAGCTCCATCCTGAAGGACAAGAAAAAGCTTCAGGAAAAAAGAATGAGCCAAATCCAGATGCAAGCTGTCAGAGGTGCTGGGATTTTTTTCATTCCTGATTGGGACCTTTTGACATTTGCACCGAAAATGTCACAGGAATACAGCAAGGCTTGAGGTGAGGGAGCAGGTCTAAAAATTGACACTAAATGATGATTGTAGCTTTCAGCTTGTGGCCACCCTGGCACAGAGGCAGGGCTGAGCAGGGGCAGAGCTTGAAGGGTGAATTTTGTCTTTCCAGACCTGTATCAGGGTGTGAGGGATGTGGCAGGTTGAGCAGCAGTGGACTTGTTTAGTGTCACCTTGGGCTTGAGCAGTTCATTCAGCTGTGCTGTGAGGTAAATGTGGATAGGTTTGGTGACAGAACATTTCTAGGCTCATGCCCTCAGCTAAATTTCAGGCTTCTCATTATTACAGACTGGCACTTTTAGCAAGAACATCAAGCTCATCACCAAGTTGGGGTTTGTCCTTAACTCTGAGTGGATCTTTGCTTGTGTCTGACCTAGAGTCAGATACTGTCTCTCCTTTTTAATGATGTGTCTGCAATTAGTATTTATTTTAGATTTCATCAGTCAGTGCCTGTCAGCTAAAACCTCAATAATTATGAACTGGTTGTCAGGGAGAAAAGGAAATGAAACCTCATGAGGTCACACCAAGGCTGTGAGTCCGCTCTCAGTGAATTTGGGATCCTGGGCAGGACTGAGTGCATTTAGGGTCATGACCCAGAGGAAAATGCAACAAGGTTTTTTCTGTATATTTGGGCCAAACTGAGGCACTAAGACACATTTGGATGGGTATTTTCACTTACCAAAACACCTGCTCAGAGCTGGATTTCACTCAGAATTTTTGTGACTCATGCTCGGTTTCGCTTCTGCTGTTCTTCATTTGAAGTTAAATTGGATTTATCCTGAGATCCTGGACGTATCCTGAGATCCAAAGTCCACCAGTCTTTGCTTCCAGCTGCACTGAAAATGTTGCAAGGCATTTTCTTTTACAGGTTAAGAAATGTAAGAGGACTGGATCACAAAGATCAGATGTTTTCAACCTGTAAATTGCAAGGGAATAGGAGAGGCCTCCCTCCTATTTTAACTGCCAGGAAAAAGAGTCTTGAAATCTTTCTTTTCCATTGCAACATAGGCTTATGAGATAGAAGAGACTGAGACCTGCCAAAGTAAATCCTCACTGAGAGCCTGCTTGGAGCTTTAGGAAAGATCTGAAGAACTTATCTGAGTTGAATTAGTTTGCCTAATCCCAGTGATAATTTGGCTGGAGGTGTTCACTCCTCTCAGATACACTGCAGGCTGCATGCTGTAGTACTTAGGCACAGATTTTACAAGAACAGAGAGTCTCAGGGAACTTCCACACCACCACGTGAACACCTTCAGCTCGCCAGCCTGATGCACTTCATCAAAGTGGACTTTTCTGTCACAATGTGATGGCTGGATGTGAGGTACAAGCCTGCAACTGCAGGTCTGCTTAGCAGGAGAAGTAATGCATGTGCCATATGGTAGAAATTGATGTCTGGTAATAGATGTTTCATATATTCCAAGAACAACATTTGCTCCAAATGAAAATTCATACTCTTTAACTCTTTTTTAGCCTACAGTTTGATTTTAAGTTGAGCTTTCTGCTCAACTTAAGGTTCTGTTTTCTCTGAGATTCCACAGCATCCATGATGAGTACTACACCCTTCCTCCACAAATACTCTCTGTGGGCTCAGCTTCACATGTCCCTTCATCCCTGGTGCCCTGCTGGGAGGGCTGCACACTGCTGACAGCTTTTAATGAGCTGCAGGAACCCAGGGCAGAGAGGGCTGCTTTCCATGGGGGAGGGCAAGCTTATCTCTTAATTTCCAGTCTCAAAAATACTCTGGGGTCCTGGGAGATGAAGGGCCTGTGTGTGTAAATGTAAAAGATCTTTCCAGCAGTGTTTCTGGCAAGTGGAGATGATGGAAACACCGTGACAGAACCATCCCATGGTGGAGATCTGGTTGGAGAGGGCATTTCTGTCCCAGGCTCAGTGTGCTCCAGGACTGTGCCCATCTCATTGAATGCTTTTTTAGGAGAAACAGAGGGAAGAGGCTCCAGCATTACTGAATAGCTCAGTATTTTATTGCATTTGGGGTTTCATGGTCAGATATTTAATTTAAAAAAAACCCAAACAACTTTTTTTTTTTAATATGACTTACAGTATTTAGTTGTAAAACAGTAAGTTACTTATTGGGGAAATTATAGGAAACAAAAAGAAAAATTACTAAACAATTTGTAAGCCTCAGAGTAAGGCTGAATCTTATTTTCAGGAGAGATGTGATCCTTAAGTACTTAATAAGAATGACCCTGATAAGTTCTTTCTGCATAATTTAAACCTGATTTGGTTCAGCAATAGCAATGCTCCAGTCTTTTTGGGTATCTTCAGTGAAAACCACCTCTAAATCATCCTTTAGGAGCAAATGTGGAAATGCAGTAATGTCTGGGGTGGAGGATGAACACTGTTCAAACAATGCTGGCACTGCTCAGCACTGAGCTTTCCTGCTCTGGAAATTCACAAAAATACCATATTTCTCTGAAGCTTTTAGGGGCATGCAAGGTACCAGAATATGCTCAGTGGGTTTAGGAATAACCATTCAAACCCTGACTGCAGGACTGACTGGGGTCTCCTCAGAGCTTCATACACTGATTTATCAAGGGGAAAGTGTTCCCCACTGCTCCCTGACCTCTCCAAGCTTGTCCAGGAGAAAAGGGCATCTACCAAACCCCCATGCTAGGGCCTGGAGGATACATGGAGATATGGATACCTCCAAAAACAGCTGGGCTCTGGGTATAAAATAGGCAAGCAAAGGTCTTCACCTAGGCACAATAGTCCTTCAGCTGCTCCACACATGATATTGAAAATATATACAGAATCTAGACCACATCTAATCTAACACATAAAATACAAATTAATATTAGTATGTACATGGCCTGGACACAGTCATACCTTTCCCTCTGGCATGTTTCCTTTTCTTCCTCCCTGTACATGACTGATCAAGCTGTGCCACTTGAAAGCCTTTTCATTCCAGTGGGGAAAGGACCACGTGGCTCAGAGTCCCATCACACAGAGTGGCAAAAGCTGCATCTGGTGAAGTCCAGGGGGTCACAGCATCGGTTCAAAATGAGGGAACAAAAACAGAATTGCAGCCAATATGTTGGGAAAGACTCCAAGAGAATAGCAAAGCTGCCTTTTTGTGAGGACAAGATGTGTTAACTGGACAATGGAGTGAGGAAGCACCAGGAAGCAGAGACCTCCATTTGCAGAGACAGACTTTATCCAGTGTTGTCTCCTTTCTCCTGGGCTGGCACATGCTGGTGCCAAGGGAAGATGCAGGGCAGGTCCTGGGCTTCTGTGACAACCCTGAAGACTGTAACTATCTGTACTTTGTGATACACAAATCACACGTGGCAGCAGAGGGACGTTTTCAAGTCTCCTTTTCCACCATTTAATGGGACTCTGGCTGCAGCAAAGGGAACAGAGTCCTGGGGCCTCCTCCCGTGTCTGGCTGTTTTGCTGGAACAATATTTGGGATGCACAGACCCATTTTTCCCCAGCTATAAGGGGAAGAGAAATGTAAGGAGAGAGGGGACTGCTGGTAGGAAGGAGAAAGCCTATTTTCTTCATGATCATATAAGCAGCCCACACTTATACAGGTTATAGGTGTTGGCTTCTCAATTTGAATATGATGGGAAGGTGCCTAGAAGGATGGATGACCTCCTTTAGTGGAAGAATGCTTTGTGTAACCGTAGTCATAAATTCATACCTAAATCTCCAACAAACTGAAAGGCACTTTCATCTGCCTGAGGAAGATGATGTTGGTTTAAGGTTTTTTTTTTCCTGAACCATACTGTTTCCTATCAATATAAAATCTCTGCAGAGATCTCTGTGAAGAGAGTTGCTTGTGCTGAAATACAGCTCTGTGGGAGCTATTTCATATTCTCCTGAAACTAGACAGGACTACCATGCAGAAATGAGCTGCTGGAAAATACCCTCTCCCCAAAACACCAGCTGGTGTGTCCTTCTGCAGCCACTCTCTGATTTCTACCCTGACTTAACCAGTCAGTCCAGTCAGTGCTGGCAGGCTGCATTTTCCTGTCACCCTTCCCAGCCCTGGGATGAGATGAGATGAGATGAGTATCTGCCTGACAGTGGCACAGGGAAGAGCAGGTTCCAGGGCTCAGAGCCTGCAGATGCACAGATAAAGAGGAGAGGACATCTGGCCTCACCCGCAGTCTGTGAGACTCTTGAGGCTCTTGGCAGAGGTTTCTGAAGTGGCTTCAACTGGGGAGGAGGGAGGGGCTGCTGGATCATCCTCCCTTCTTTTGAAAACGCAGGAGGGTCCTGGGGAGAGGGCTGGGCAGGGGGAGCTGCCAGATGTGAAGGGATGCTCAGCCAAAGGAAAACTTCCAAAGGCTCAACCTGATTTTCAGGGGTGTTCCCATGCGAAGCTTTCAGACTGGTCTCTCTCCTCAGCGTTGCTCCCAGTCAGAATTATTATTTTCAGGCTGGTGGTGCACTGCCCCACCCTCAGCCCCCACAACTTGCACGTATCAACCAAAGATATACAAGTTTTGGCTTTTTGTCAGGTTCTTGTTATTTAAAGAAAGAATAATCTCAAATAAGCACAATCTGTGATCGATCCATAAAGACACTTCAAGGTTGTGCTGTCTGATAAGCACAAATAGAGATTGACTATCTAAAATTCATATATCCTCCCTGAAACCCCCCAGCCCAGAAGTACAAATATCTCTCACACACAGAACCACCTAGGGTCAAATTCTCTGCTGGTGCAAACTGGCAGAAATCCATTGACTTCTCCCATAAATCAATTTAATTAAAAGTGTCTTCTGATGTGTCTTTGTTTAGCAATAATGTTAATTTGAGAAGGTGTGATGGCGAGAAAACAAATCCCTTTACATCCCCTCCCTCCAACCCTCTGGCTAAATTTTGTTTGTAAAGAAAATATTTATTTTTTAAAACCGGAACAATAAATGTATTGTTCACAAGGACTCTTTTGTTCTGCCAATACATTCACTCAGAAGAAGCTTATCTGAGGTTGTGTATTGGAGAGGGAGGAGAGAAAGGGCCAATTCACAGGTATAAATTGCCCATAAACGTAGGGACAATGAGTTCACCTGATAAAATCAGACCACCCTCCCTGCAAAACTATACCTGAAGCATAAAAAAATTAGTACTTTTTGAACTTCTGAAATACTGTGATTAAATAAACGTTTATTTAAGAACGTTTTTCTTTTATCTTTTCTACAAATCTGACTCTTCCACCGGGACAACCCTATTAAGCTCAATTCAGCAAAATGCTCCCGAGCTTAAACTCACCGGCAAATCACTTAAACACATGCTTAATTTTAGGCAAAAGCTTAAGTCTCAGGCATTCAAACCATTCATGCGTGATTTATTCCTGTCTTTTTGGAGAGCAGAAGGAATGTAACTTGGCCAATCCACAGCCGATAAGGGGGCGAAACCAAAGTGACAGACCGAGGTGTTGGGAAATATTTGCTTGGCTCTGAACTTGTGTATTGGCTGGAACGGGTTCAGATGTTCCCTTGAACTCCGTGGGGAATCCTCATGGGTTTTTTCCTGCTTTTCACACGGGCTTTAGACAACACGAGGGCTCCTAAGCCCCAGGTGCTCTTGCTCAGCGCTTGACAGCATGTAACACATCAGGGCTGCTTTGAGAAGAAAATGGGGACAGATGGGCAGCCTGCTGGACTGCTACGGCTGTCAAGGGTCAGCTCTCAAACAGGGCTCTCTCAGCCTTCAGCGCATCTGTGATTTTAGATTACTTAACCTGGATGGAATATGTGTCACGAGCATTTTCTCACATTTATGTCCTGCGGGATCTCCCAAAACCCTGAAATGTGAGGTGTCACCATGCCGGTCTTATTTGCCGTGTACCAGACAGTCCCAAAAGCAGGTCGTGCTGGAGACTGTCACCACAGTCATTCCTTTAAGCACTCTGCTGATCATCTCATTTCCCCTGGTGAAGGAGCCATCCAGGCTGTGCCCTCAGGTACCAGGTTAGAGCACTCGTGCCTCCGCAGCCCAATGACACAGGGTGTTTGCACTGCTCTTGCTTCTGGTTTTAGCCCGGCCTGGATGTCTCCATCCTCGGGAGGAACTGTCCCTCAGCCTTCCTTTCTCTGCAGAGCATCCCACGGCTCCCAGATGTGGATATTCTCAGTTCAGTCAGAGAGAAAAGGAGAAAGATTTCTGCCAGGCCTAGCCTGGGAATAAGTCCGAGGGGAATGAAAACCATTTCATTATCTCTCTTTTCTCCTTGTTGTTTATCTAGAAAAACCTTGTTGTTGCTCCTTGTTCTATATCTAGAACATAGATATGTTCTACCACACTGACCTAAGTCCAGTGTACCAATCAGGTGGAATGTTTTTACTTTTTGTAAATTAATGATATTAATGTTCACCATATTCTCTATAAAAGAGAGATGTGCTTTTGAATAAACGCTCATCTTGCCTTCTGAGCCATGGAGTCAATGCTAATTCTTACCCAGCCAGAAACCTGCGACCACACCCAGATGCTGTAACCGATGGGATCATCCAGTGGTTTCCAGCAAGGAAGTCCTGGAGTGCTGGGGACTAAAGGAGGAGCCTGGGGGGAAATGCAGACACTGAAGATATACTTTGTTCAGAGACTAAAGATGTGGTGAGCTAGTGCAAGGGTTTTCTTGGGAGTGCAGGAGGCTTCAGCTCCCCCGTGGTGACTCTGTGGATGGGCTCCAGTCCCACCTCACAGCTCATCCCCTCCGGCCTCTGCTCCCCAGGAGATTAGGGCTACCTGTTCTTGATCCTCACCTCTGCAATCCTCCCTCAATACAAGGGTGCAGTTCTTCCACGCATGGAAAAGAAACCTCTGTCAGTGCTGCTACAGTGAGATCATCTACTGAAACCATAATTGCTTTATTAAATCCATTTTTCTTGGAGGTTTCCCCACATTTTGCAGGATGTGTTGAGCTGATGAGTCGTGTTCACTTCCTGAGATGTTTATAGGCTTTAATAAAGAATCTGATGGACAATTTTGTCCTTTGAGGGCAAGGATTTAAATTTTAGCCTGTATTAACTGAGGATATATTGCGGGATAAACTAATATTTCCTACATAGAAGTCTTTAATTTGATCCAAAGCACTTTATTTTACAGAGTTAAACATTACTGCTGGAAATAATTTCAAATTTGCACAACATTGAATCCTAAGAATAGTTCTGAATTGAGCTTAAAGCTTCTGTGGACTGAAAACTTTTGGGGACTGAAAGAAGGAAAAGAATCAGAAAGGGATAAAAGAGAAAAGACTGCAGGAGCTAAGACAAAGAAAGACAATCCCTTCATCACCTGAATAAAACCCACTAAGTGTTGAAATGAGGTCCAAAGATATTCGCTGAGACTGTGAAGTAGAAAGGCAGCTTATTTCTTTGGAATTAAGTCTCTCTTAAGGACTTAAGCAGAAGCCTGGAGGGAGCTGCCTCCAGCTAGAAGGAATCGCCCCTGGCTTTACCAGGAGAGAGGGAAAGAAAGGAAGCAATTACCCACTGAACAATGGCGCGTTAAGAAGCTCCTTTCTGTTTCCAAACCCAAGCTCCCTCCCCAGTGAGATTTCCAGCTGGGAGAGAGGAGGAGAGGGCCCCGAGGGAGGCAGCAGCTGCAGGCGGGGAGCCCCTCTCTGCTGGCTGGGACAGCCCCGATGGACAGGGAGGAGAAGGAAGGGAGGTGGAAATCCTCTGAGGATGCTCATTCCTTCAGGGATGGGTAGCTGGAATAGGGTTATACTGTGGACTCACTTTTTGCAAGCCTTCCTTCATCAGATGGTATCAGAGGGGGTTTAGATTGGAAATCAGGAAAAAGTTATTCAGAGAAAGGGCTGTCAGGATGCCCAGGGGAGGAGTGGAGTCACCATCCCGGCAGGGATTTAAAAGATGTGTAGATGTGGCACCTGGGGACATGGTTTTGTGGTGGGCTTGGCCGTGCAGGGTTAGTGGCTAAATTGGGTGATCTTAGAGGATCTTTTCCAGCCTAAATGATTCTGTAATTCCTGTTCCTCTCTGCACTGTCTCCTCCACACCTGCTCATCCACCCAAAACTCATCCCTCTGCTCCTCGGGAAGTCAGGAGGAATTGAGGAGGATTACTTAAAAAAAAAAAAGAGGAAATCCTGGGCCTGTTTAGAAAAAAAACACCACTTTTTAAAACTAGAACCCAAATCAAACCATTGCAGGCCCCCTGCCTTGCCATCAGGGCACACTGCAGAGCATCTTGCAGGCAGAAGAAAGTTGCTGGGGTTTAAGGCACTGCTACAGCGAGATCCCTGGTGGGTGAAATAAATCAGCAGCACACATGGCCCAGTGGGAAGGGCAGAGAGAGGAGTCAGAGACAGGAGGTCCTTCCAAGCTCCACCACCCCTCCAGGGCAGGGGGAAGGAGGGACTGCTCTGTGCACTGCCCACCAGGGAACACTGAGGGGGTTTAAACACACACAGACACACACACACACACATTCTCTCAATGGCTGTGCTGCACCTTGGCTTTCCAGGAGCAGGGCATTCACCCATCTCCCTGATTCCTGTGCAGGAACAACCCATGGCATCTGTGTGTCAGGCTGAGTACAGGGAACAGCTGGAGCCTGCTCTGTTTTATGAGGTCTGTAAAGCTCTTGTAGGTGCTGGCAGCCTCTCTGCCCCTCCTCTCCCACCCCAGCCACATCTCCCCCTCCTCCCACAGCCAGGCACCCAGCCTTGGCCTCTGGCCCCAGGGCTGTGCACAGCTGGACAATATTTCTGGGCTGTTTGAAACAGCCAATTCCCACTGCCTCTCTCAGCCAGCCTCGTTCCTCTCTATGTATGACCTTAAACCCTCCTTCCTGTTCTTCCCCTTACTGCCTTTTTCTTATGCTTTGCCTTCCCTGACCTGCTTCTGCACTTTTCCTCTCCCCATCCTTGTGCAATTAGGTCAGAGGGATGCTTTCCCATCTCTAGGACACTTCTTGCTAGTTGTCATCTGTGAGTGGTGTTCTGCCTGCCTCACCATTCTGTTCCCAGATCCATATTTCTGTCAGGGTTGTAGGAAGGCATTTCTGCAGCCACAGCTTGGCCTGAGTGGCTGGAGGGCTTTGCTTATCTGGGTGGAAACCACCCCAATGCCTTGGTGCTCTGTGTGCACCCTCCACTCCTGCCAGGCTCCTGTAAGCTGCTGCCTGGCATGTGTTGGAGGGTGTTATTCCCCCTTCATTCTTCTCTGGATGGAGCTGACTTCAAAGAGATTTTGTTCTTCATATCTGCAGGTCAAAACACTTGAGAAAATGATGTGAGCAGGGTTTCCCTGCAGTGTCTGTGGGTCAGGAGGTCAGCAAGGAGACTGGTTTTGTTCCCTGGTCAAAGGGAACTTGTTGCAGTCCCTCTTGGGGAGGTCTCTGCAGGAAAAGGGATGATGGGAAAGCCAGCCCAGGGCTCCAGTGCCCCCAGGGACTTCAGTGTCCATCCAAGCCAGAAGAACCTGATGGATGAAATGTGGATTTTGAGATCATCTAACAAAGTGACCTTGATGCTCTAGTGGAAGGTGTCCCTGCCCATGGCAGAGGGGTTTAAATGAGAGGATCTTTAAGGTCACTTCCAAACAAAACCCTTCTATGATTCCATGATTTTAGGCAACAACCTGGATATTGGTGTGGATGCAGCCACTGCTGGGCATCAGTGCTGCAGGTCCCTGATGTTTTCATGTCCTTTACAGCATGAGTCTATTCAGCCCTGTGGAACAATGGGCCAGACCTTCTCTTGAGTCCCATGAGCAGATTTCTCCTCATGCTGTGAAGCCTGAAGTTGGCACTATTTGTCACCTGAGCCATGCTTTGTGGTCTACTGGTGGAGAGGATCTGAAGACAGTGAGGGGTGTGAGGAGAGTGAGAGCAGGTCACAGGTGAACCTACCCACAGGTGGCTCCTCTCTGCTGTCTGTTGGGAAGGGTGATTGGGAATAATTAAAGACCCAGAGCTCAGGTGCTGAGCTGATGCCCCTGCTCAGAGAGCACATATACCCACCCAGCCCTGGGGAGGGTTGGTTTGTCTGCTGACTGGGGGACCTGCAAATTGTGGCTCATCCTCCATGGTGTCACCAAGGTAGGATTGTGCCATGGTTTTGCTCTTAGGTCTCTTTTTTCACTTGGGGACAGGAATGTTGCTCTGTTGTCCTGCTCATAGCTGGGAGTGAGCAGCAGAGCTCGAGTTCAGCCATGTGTGGCTCCCCTCTGCAAGCTCCTCTGCCTGGCAATCCATAATCCTGATAAAGCACCATCTGGGCTGGAAGTGTGTGAATATCCAACACGACAGCACCTCACATTCTTTCTTTATGCTTATTAATAACAAGCTGTAAAAATAGCAGTCAGACAAGATGAGATCATAAGGCTGATCGTGGGATGCCATATGCTGTCTGTTTTACTGGGGGAGACACAGAGGAGACCTGTGCTCTCCTGCCAGAGCAGGGTGGGGCTGAGGGGCAGCAAGGGGTCTATGGGCTCTATCCTCTGTAGGATAAACCATTTAGGATAAACAGAGAGGCACTGCTGGAAATTGCTGAAAATCTCTGAGTTTGAGGAGCAGCAGGTCTGTGGACAGGACAACTATTCCATGGGTTTGTGGTGGCTTTATCTGGTTGTGACTCCAGCTGCTCTGTCCTGACCACATATCTCTGTTTCTTTGAGGTGATGATACCTTAACAGAAACCAAAGATTTTTCCTTTTTTTTTTTTTTCTCTCTTTACTGTTAAGAGTTGAAAAAGACACAGATAGAAAATGCTGGGCCCATTTATGTTTGTACATGCTTCAAAAAGATGATGTGTATCTTGGCCAGCTGTGGAATAGCAACATTTTCTGTGCTTAAAGGAATGATATTTCCAGCACCTAGCAGTGTCCTATTTGTCTTTCATAATCCTCTGGCTGGGAAGTGTTAGTGTAGATTAGGGCTCTTCAGACTTTGATATCTCATGGACAACAATGCTGTGTTGGTGAAGTGTGAAGGGCAAGAACCTGCTCTGTGCTGACCCAGGCCAGGGGATTTGCCTGTGCTACATCTGGGTTGTGGTTCCTGGCAAACTGGAGAAACAAACTCTTTCCTCTGTTTAAGGAATTAATTTTCTAACTCAAAGTGTTGCTCCCTTGGTAACACCCCGGGCTGTGGAGCTGCAAGGTCTGCAGCCCCTTGTGTTGGTGCATCTCTGCCTTGCCAGGGGAGCTGTTTTTGGGGGGGTTACTCTTAATACCCAAACCAGCCTCAACGAGACTCAGGTGCCAATTAAACCTTGCACAACCAAGAGCAAGTGGGACCTCGGGTAATATCCCTTCTGCTGTCCCAGGATGCGTGCATGAGTCATTGTCTGGAAATCCAGGTGGCCAGATGTCCGCCAGATCCCGCTGGGCTGCCGCGGCAGAAGGGGCTCCTCGGCTCGCCCGCTGCCTGCAGAGGTTCCTTAGGAGTGTTATTATTTCTAGTTCTGGCTTAGTCCGTGATTTTGGAGAGTTTCTTCAAAATTCTTTGTGCTGATGGCAGAAAATCACTGCTGTTTTGCTGTGACAGACAGTGGAAGTGTGCACCTGAGAGTGGAGAGTCAGTGCTCTGTGAAAGTGGTCAGGACTGAGGCTGGTGGTACGTGAGGATGAGAAAAATGAGAATCCTTAAGGAAAAGCAATCTTACAGGGGTAAGAGGGTCACAAAAAACCTACCCCAGGCAACTTGCTAGAACTTTGTAGGATTTTTGGTGATCTCTGTGTAACTTGGTGCATCTGGAGCAATGCGTGACCTTTGTTCTCCAGGTGCAGGTGAGGAGCTCGCACATCCCCCAGCAGCCAGCCAGCACTTGTGGGGCTGGCCCTGGGGGAGGCATCTGCAGCAGCTGGGTCCATCTCTGCCCCCCACCCTGCTGGGAGAGAAGGGGGCTGTTGTCACAGCTGCCCTCAGCACTCGCTCTCCAGCTGCTTTTGGCTGCTGTGCTGGTGGCTTGCAGGGAGCAGAACCAGGGACCCCTGCGGGCCCCTGCTCCAGACAGCTGGGGAAAGGCTCCTTTGGGTTTTCCCGCTGCCAAAGGCTTTTATTTCTTAGCACAGCATTAATCTGAGGGCTCTTCCCCTCCCTGGTCCCCTCCAGCCCATGGGCTGCAGGCTCCATGCGGAGCACAAGTGGACGATGTTGCTGGAGAGTTTCTCTGGAGTTTCAGGAGGGAGGCACAGTTCTGCCTCGGGCTCTGGGTTGTGTTGGCTTTGCAACCAAGATGGTATTCTTTTATTTAAAAAAAAAAAAGGTTTATTTTTTTCATGACTTTTCAAATTGTTCCGAAGCCTGGTGGCAATATGACATGAGGACATTATATTGCTTTTAGACAGTGACACATGAGCTTACGATGAAAAATCAGTAAAATAACTAGCGTTGAACTTAACAAACTCTTTAAAAAAAGCTGTGAAACACCAGGGAGTCCTCTTTTGAGGAAGATCATTGTCTTTCCAGAAGGAAAAGCAGATTTCTGAGGAAAAAGTGTGGCTAGATCTAGTTGGTAACTTGTTGGCCGTGAGTAGAGATTTCTCTCTCTGCCTCAGATCCACCTCCAGCCTTCCCCATAGCCCTGGGCTGAGCTGTACCATCAGTGTGCAACTAAATTCCATCAGCCTTCATAGGTCAAGCAATTATCTTCCTTCTTGAAGAGGCAAAATCAGCCAAAGCCCTCAAATTCTGTTGTTGTGAGGAATAGGGCACTGCAAGGAGCAGCTTTGCTTTAGGGCAGCTCCTCCTCATCAGTGCTGTTGTTCCATGGGCATTGTTCCTGCCTGTGCCCACCTTGGGGGATGTAAAGATTAGGGCTCCACAAAGCACTGCCATGCTCCAGGAACAGGGCAGAAAACCCTTTTTGTATCTGTCCCTGAAGGAATCTTGCTGGAAGGTGAATCAGGGCAATGGCTCTGCAGGAGCCTGTTGTAATTGCCAGATTTAAGATGTTGGGCTCTGAATAAATCTTAGCTTTTACTTTGCTGGGCTAATTCAGGCTTGAAAACTGAAGTGACAGCTTATAGCCAGGCTTTTCTGTTTGGCTTGTCCAAGATTGTGTGTGTGTTTTACGTGGCTAAATGCAAATAAGCTGCTTCCAGAAAACACAGTCACAAGTGCTAAACTTATTATCTGCATGGGCTGATGGTGTGAGCGAGTGGAGACCACATAAATTACCTTCTTTCTGCTCAGAGTGAAAGTGATGCTGGTGCTGGAGTCCCTGACAGTAAGGAATGACTCCTTCTGGTTGGACAGGTTTGATTGGCTGCTAATTTACTCTCCCTCCTCTCATAATTCAGCACAGCTTTCTCGATGTGCTCTGCCAGCTCCCCCCAATTTGCTGCTAGGAGGATTTTCATGCAAGTGAATCGTGGATTCCAGTTAAAACATGTACAGAGCACGCTCCTGCTTGATGGCTCTGTGCTCAGATGTCGCAGGAAGAGACAGTGTTTTGTATAACTGCAAGAAAAATACCATGTTCTAATTAGTGTAATTTATAGTCCCTTGCAGGCTAAAACAACAGCTGATGAGTCATGGAAGTTCCTTCTTCTGACACTTGCTGAAAGAAATGTTATTTTAGCTCCCATGGTTTTTGGGGAGGGGGGAGGAACAGGGTGTGGAGGGTTTGAAATGCCTCACCCCCTCTCCAGCACCTACCTCCTGCAAGGTGTTTCCTGTTTTAGGATTTCTGGGGGGGCTGCTGTGCAGTGAGGGATCACTGATTATGGCCATGTCTAATTATCAGTCATGGTGGATCCCAGTTTGAGTGTTTGTGTCTGAACTGGGGCTCCTGAGCCCACTGTGGCTGCTGGGCCAGGAGGTTTCAGTAGCTGCAATAGTGTCAGTGTTGAGTTTGTAGCTGAGCAGGCAGAAGGATGAGCACTCAAGACCCACAGTGCTCCACCTGGGCACTGCTGTGCTGTGAACATACTGTGGGCAGATGAGAGCTGAGTGAAAGGTGAGACTTTCAATTCCATTTTCAAGGGTGGTCTTGGAGTTTCAACCTTGTCCTACCTCTCTGGCCTGAGACTTTGCTCAAAGCAGTCTCTGCAAAGGTGAGCCACTTGGATTAAAGCAAAGTTTTACTCCTCAGGTTGGTTCTTCCACCCTGAACTTGTCGCTGGTGATTGGGGTCGCTGAGACAAACAGCTCAGGAGCTGACTGAGAACTGCAGGAGTGACAGGCACAGGGGTGGGGACCCTCCCACCGTGTCCTGGGCACTGTCCCTGGCCATGTAAGTCTGGCTCCGACCAAGAGAGGTCAGCAATGGCCCTGCCCAGCTCCCCTCCCTGCAGCAGGCACTGCAGAGCCCCCTCCCTCCAGGTACAGGGCATGCCATAGGGACGTTTTGCTCAGCATGTGTTGTCCATGCATGTTTGGAGTGGTTAGTGACATAAAATAAGCTCCCTGGAACACTGGTGTCTATAACCAGCTGTGTCAAAGGTTTTGCCCACAGAAAAGGTGAAGATTTCTTCACTGAGCATTTCTTTTTCCTCATGGTTTCTTGTTTGGCCACCGTTTCTGTGGTTTGTGCTGTTGGAAGACAGACTATTCTCCAATAATAGATAAGAAGTGACTGCCTTGCACATTGTCTATGAACTTCAAGAACTTATGGAGGGTTTTGGAGGAAAAAAGTATTCTACAAATCTGAGTCTCTGAATGAACATGAAGTTGCAGAGACTTCACCCAATGAGATGTCAGTGATGAAGGGTCCTCAGACAGCAAATGGAGTGGCCATTGCTGGTTCTGCTCAAAGTGTGCCAAGGACTCTGTTGGACCACAGACCTCAGGCTCCTTAGGAGTGTTATTATTTCTAGTTCTGGCTTAGTCCATGATTTTGGAGAATTTCTTCAAAATTCTTTGTGCTGATGGCAGAAAATCACTGCTGTTTTGCTGTGACAGACAGTGGAAGTGAGCACCTGAGAGTGGAGAGTCAGCGCTCTGTGAAAGCGGTCAGGACTGAGGCTGGTGGTACGTGAGGATGAGAAAAATGAGAATCCTTAAGGAAAAGCAATCTTACAGGGGTAAGAGGGTCACAAAAAACCTACCCCAGGCAACTTGCTAGAACTTTGTAGGATTTTTGGTGATCTCTGTGTAACTTGGTGCATCTGTGTGACCTTTGTTATCCAGGTTTATCAAGGCCAATAATAATAAAAAACAAGGCAGGAAGAATACTGCCTTGTACCCTTACTCAAATACTCTGTGCTTGTGTAAAAACCCAGAGTAACTCCTGAGGCAAGTGATGATCTCAGCTGAGTGGGGCCAGATAACAGGACTTCTGGCAGACACACACAATTTTGAGGTACTTTTTCCAGCTATTTTTATGACTGTTCACGAGATGGTATTTAATCCATTACTGATATTTGCAGTATGACTTTAGAAAAACAGTGAAGGATTAAATAATTTCCAGAGGAGCTAATTTCTCAAGAGGAAAATTTCTTTCTTAGGAACTGTGCTTAACCTGAAAACTTCAAATCCCTAGGTAAATTTATCAAGATACTGGTTGTAAAAATATATTGGTTCAAACAGATTTTGGGTGAAAGGATCTCTCAAGTGAGTAGCACTCAATTAAACTTAATCTGAATCTTCTCTTTCCTGATGTATTTGGTCTTAGTTCATCTTTTTTCTTCTTCCATCTTTGTAGGAAGAGGCCTAAAATCCTATTTTCAGTTAGTTATGCTGAAGTTTTAAGGGATGTAACAAAACCTGATGCATTTTAAAAACAACATTTTCAATGTTTTTTCTAGTTTTATGGGGGAGAGATGCTACTTTCAAATATGATTAATGGAAGTTTGCAGATGCCTTGTAGCTCTTCCTTTCTTGGTCTTATTCCACCCTCCAGCCTCTTCTTTTCTTCCTCTCATCAGTCACTGCTCTGTGAATTGTCTCAGCCCCCCCAGAGCACCAAGCTGGCATCTGAATAGTCCCAGAGAGAGCAAATGATTTTGTTGTTCTGGTTAAATCCCTGTGTGATTTTCCCAGAAAAATGGGAATGTAAGCAGAGATTGCTGAGACAACAGTGGAAGAATTAATACCTTCTCATCAATAATATTTTTTTTTCCTCTGGGCCTGTATCTAACACCTGGGGTGACTTTATACAGCCATGTGTGGCAAATACTTGCCATTGTGAATGGAGATATTCTTCTTTCTGCCTGTCAGGAGTTAAGGTTGGTCTTAATGAAAAGTCTCAGAGGGTTTCCATGTATGATAATGAAATGTTGTGAAGTGTAACAACCTTCATGCAGTTTTGCTGGAACAGCCCCTGGGTTTCACAGGACAGGGAGGTGGCCACGAGCTGTTGGTTTTTTGCTTCCTTCTCACAGCTGGCACTGGCCTGAGGAGTTGCCCTCTGCATCTCTCCTCCCACTTCCGTATCAAATGACTTCTCTTCCCTCTGTAGAGACTTTCTTCTCTCTGACAACAGCCCATAGCACTGATAAGCTGGGTTTTCAAGGCAGAGGAATCATCCCTCACAGCTCGTTGTCCTGTGCCACCACGTGTGAGGCTCATCTCAAGGATGGTTGGTGCTCAGCTCCCTCCACAGCTTGGGTGTCCTGGTGAATCCTGGCCTGGACTAACCCAGCTCCAGGAAAAATGAAGCCAATTAATGTTCTAGTGCTGAAATTTGTTTTCCAATGTGTTATCTCCAGAGATGTCTCCTGAAAGAGTCCAAGCCTAGGCTGGGATGAACGAGGGGTTGGTCTGGACCTGTCAGTGGCTGTTTTATCCTTCCTATCACAGGGATGGGAGAGGTCAGTGCCTTGGACAGATACTAGAAATATGGGTGGTATTTCTGCCTCTGAGGCAATTCCTGTGTGATCCTATGGTCCACTCTTGTCATCCCCAAGTGCCTTGGCAGGATTTAAGCCCTTTATTTTAGGGAGCAATATCTCAAGTTGGTCTTTCATATCCTGTGCCTTTGTTTCTCTGAGTTAGTAGTACCCAGCTGTGTGCCAGGGCAGTTTTAGGGCACCATTCATGGTGCCAAGCTTGAGCCCTAGAGCTTCTGGTGGAACTTGCTGTCCAATTGCAAAGATAAAATTCCTCAGAGAGCTTTAAAACTCAAACTCACAGAGCATTCCTGAAATACTTGTGAAATGATATTGAGTAAATACCTAAGGCAATGTTTAGATGTGGCAAGCAAAGATGCCCTGAAGCTGTTGAGGCTTGCCAGTTGCCTCTCAAGTGTACTCTGGAGCATCTAAAAAGGACTTTGCTTGTGACATAAGTGACCATGCAAGGCATGTGAAATGCCCAGGTGAGGTGGCAATCTGCTGCTTGAGGTGGAACCTGGCAAATGAACTCCAGGCAATGCAGCTCTGAAGTGAGAACCTGAGCAAAAACATACTTGATGCTCTTAGAAGTGACTTTTTACCACCTGCCATATATCATAATTGCTGTGACTGGGGAGGAAAGGGGGGAATGTCTCCTTTGCTCTGCTCCTTTGTGTTAAAATAAAATCTTATCTGAAAGGCTTTAAATCTTTCCAGGAAGATAACCCTCCATCAGAAAAGCTGAAATAAGTCTGGGCTTTAGACATATAACAAGTGAAAGTCATTTTAAAATCCCCTATTAATAAATTGTCATGCTTATACCTGATCTTGTTCTGCTAAGTGTAATTTATAGAGGAGCTCCAGTGGCTAAACACAGCACAGGGAGGGATAAAATCAGCAACTTGTAAACACTGCTTGTGTTCCCCTCTCAGGATGTTTGAAGGCAGAACAAGAAAAAATTAATTGGTTAGACCATGATTTATTTAGGAGTGTCCAGATCCTGGTCAGCAGAGTCAGGTTGGTGGAGCAGCTGATCAAGAATCTGAGCAAAGCCTGGATCTTAGAGATGAATCCAAGCAAGGTGGATCTTTGTCTGAAGTGTCTACAGAGTCTTGCTGGTGACTGCATTTCCCAAGTCTTATCTCTAAAGCTCCCTCAAATCTGACCAAGGAGCTCTGATTCTCTTGTTTGGGTGTTTTTTCTGCAAGGCATCAAAGCTCTCCTTCCAGTTCAGGAGAAACTGGGTTTGCTTTTAGCAAAGATGGACAACGTGGGCAAGAAAAATGTGTGTCCTGACCTTCATGCAGCTGGGGAAAAACTCATCAATCAGGGCAGAGGCTGCCATGCTTGGTCAGGCAGTTCTGAGCTGGTGTTCATATGGTTTAGGAGTCAAATCTCTTGTGATCAGTTATGCAGAGAATTCCAAGTTGCTGCACGTGTTCTTGTACTGCAGCAGTGCATCTGAGCACAGGGAAAAGCTCCACTATGTGCTGACCTTGTTAGGTTGCCAGCCTGTGTCCTGGGACAGTGTGGGCAAGCCCTGGGGTTTGCCCTGCCAGGCTGGAAAGGGGGGGCAGAGCACAGGTGGAGTTCACCCTCCCAGCTGTGCCCAGAAAAAGGCAGGGACAAAAGGGAAGAGAAGATCTCAAGGGAAAGGATGTGGTTACTTGTGGGACTGATTGCAGAAAGCTGTGAGCTGGGAATGGGGGAGAAAGCTGCTGGATTTTCTAGGAAAGGCAGTGTGACAGTAGAAGATGGGCTGCTTTTAATAATCTGTTCAGAGCTATTTCTGCAAGAACAATGAATCTCTGTGCCTCAGTCATTCCCCATCTGGTTTCAGAACTCATCTGAAAACTCATCTTTCCTTCCTTTCCTCTCCCCTTCCGCTCTCTCCACTGTCATTTTTATTTTAATTTGCCTCTCTGCTCTCCAAAGTTTTTGTGGGGATGGAGCTGGAATAAGGCAATAGACAAGGTAACACACATTAGCCAGCAAAGCAAGAGCTGATTTATTTTTATTGCACCCATTTATTTTCTTCACATCCCAAACATCTTCATAAAGGAAATGATTTAACCTTTCGAGTAGGAAGTATATGCCAAGGAGTTCTGGGTTTGTGTTGTATTGTGAAATGTAAATCGAGAGAGGAAAGGCATAAATCCCTCCCCAGTTTGATGCAGCTTTTGTGAGGTGCTCCAGGTGATATTGTTTGCTGTGGGAAGGGTTCCTGCCTTCACTCCCTTAGCAAATATGAAAAGTAGCCTCTGTGTTTATATACAGATGTAAAAAGGATCAAGGAAGGGAAAGACATTTTTACCTCCAAAGGCAGTATTCCTCCCTCTTCCTCAGTTCGTGGTGGAATTCAGGTGCTTTGGGTACCTTGGGAGAGGCAGAACATGAGTGAAATGGGGATATGAGGTGTTAATGGGTTGAAATCTCTTAATGCATTAAACATAGGCTTAGACATTCTCTCATTACACTTTTCCAGTTCCCCCCACCCAAACTGCTCTCAAGGGTATGCTTCCCCTGGGTCAGAATAATCATCTCTCTGGTCTGCCACCAGAAAACCTCTGCTCAGCGAGTATTTCCAATTTTTCATTAGGATAATTTTACTGCTTAGATATTTTTTTTTTCCCTCCTGCCAAAATACCCAGCCATATGCTATTATTTTCCTGGTGTAAACTGCCACCACTTCCCTTTCCTGAGCCGGTGGATGTCAGGGAGAAGCCTGACAGCCTCTGCTGATAAATGATGGAAGCCTAAAGGGCAGTGCCTCCAGCCAGATCCTGCCCCGGCTGGGCTGTGTGCCCTGGCAGAGGGAATTTGGGAGTTCTTCTTGCTGGGGCAAGTTTACACTAAAGGTCACAACGAGATTCATCGTGTATAATGTGGTGGG